>JARHVA010002323.1:0-15000 GCA_037957365.1 Torreya grandis
TAAAGGGGAAATTTCCACCAGTTATATTATTAAGTTTAGACCTAAAAGTTCCATCATAATGACACTATTGAATATATTGTATGGGTTCCTAATTATTACTTATGTCTAGGTCTAATGGGTTCCACTAGTGGACATAATATTGACCATTAACAAATTAGTATCCCTGGGATAGATTATAAGTACAAAATAAAAGCAAAAATACTCCACCCTGATAGGAGGCCAAAAGAAGGAATTTTTTAGATGATGTATTATTTATTAGATGTAGTCATGGATATTGTATATAAGCCATATTTACAAGAATGGAAACCATCAATATAGTATTTAATAAATAAGGTTAGAGAATATTTATCCTTTGTGTTTATTCAAAGGTATAGAAGTGATATTAAAAGAATAAAAAATGAGGTATATCCTCATTTATACCAAACTATGTAGGGCAGCCCAATGCCTAGACTGTCTAATAATATAACATGGACACTCACTATAATGGGTGGTTATTCATTATAACTAGATGTGACTATCATTAAAGTAGAGGGTACTAAGACTACCCCTTTATTAATACCTCATATTATTCTCGATCACATTAAAAAAATAAGAGATAGATTACTAGGTTTTCAACAATATTGATGAATAACTAGGTTAGAGACACTTTTCCTACTATTCAAAACACATTTGTATTGGACAACACTAATATGTGACTAGCTAACATCTTATATCAGATAGTCAACCTAAGATAACTTAAAATTTATAGTTGGCACCATTCAGGGAATGGGACCCTAGGAGAAAGATAAGGGGGTACCTCAAAACCATCCTTGAAAAGAAGTAAGTTCATGTTTATTATGGTCACTAAGTTTATGACCATGACTAGTTTTTCTTGAATGCCTTATATGACTCCTAAGTGTGGATAAATAGGAATGACAAAAAGATATGTATGATATTGTCATATGATATAAAATACAATCTATAGGCCATAGAAGAAGAATCTCATAATGGATGGAGTCATTAATGGCTCATATTTCCATCACAAGGCTCTCATCCACTTGATAAACCTATTTTCATAGAAGAAAAAGCCAAAAAACAAAGGCAAATCAATTTGAAATATAAATTAAGTCAAATCCCTATCAAGAAGAAAAATTTAAGAGGAATTCCTAGTCCTCAAATTAATTCAACTTCCATAGCCTCATATGATCAAGTCTTTAGGATAATAACAACTATGGATAAAAGAGTAGTTACATTAGCCATTCAAAGGAAAAATAATTTTGTGGTTACTCATTTACCTCCTCTTACCTTGATTACTCAATTATGTCTTCCAAGGTTTATAAAATCATATTTCACTTTAGTTCTAATTCCCCTTGGCTCTCCTAAATCTCCTAAGTATCCTTCGAGAACCCTTGTGCTCTCCATACCTTTCACTTCATCAAATTATATCCCACCTCCTACCATATTTGTTCTCATAACCCATACAATATCTCATCCACCCTTCACTCCACCTATATTCACATATCAACAAAATTAAAAGGATTCAACTAATCCTTCCCTAGGTATAAATTTATAAGAGAGTACATCTCTTAGTCTCTATGTCATTGAGGAAGCTGATGAGGAAGAGGAGAAAGATATAGAGGATGTCATAAAGTTGGAAGAATAGGATGAACCAAAGTAAATAATATCTATAGGTAATTACCTATTAGAAGAAGACCTGGATATAAGAATAACACAACTAGATGATGAAGAAACTAAGATGGAGAAAAGAAAATATTTATGTCTTAGAGGATAGGAAGAAGGAGACACCTTAGTCAGACTCATCCTAGACCAAAGTCATAAGATTTAATAGGTAGTTTCTTCCATCATTTCTTTAGTACCTTGTATACAAATTCCAATTGTAAATCTACCTAAAGTAATACCTATTACTATACCTTCCACTTCCATTTTCACTAGTACCGATTCTAACTTATTTCCACATCAAAATTGATAAGTACTCCTAAAAAGGTACATTTTGAGAATTTAGTTATAGTTTCCATTTTTAACAAGCCACCAACCTTAATAAATAAGGTATCCCAATTAGATCTTCCCATTATCTAGCCACTAGCTTTGCCAAAATTAACCATGACTATGGAAATAACCTTGGGTTAACCAAATTCTTGGATAAGGTGACACCAATAAATGAAGACTCTTTGTGGTAAGTGGTAGGACAAAATTTTCCCCAAGTTCCCATACAAATAAGTGCCTCATTTCCAATAATATTTGCCCTAGTGACCACATCCCTTCTTATGACTTCTTAATCCCCTACATATTTAGAACTAACCCAAGGAAAAGAAACAAATTAATTAATAGTTCCTAAATGTGTAAGGCATATGTAGTTGTGTATGATGAAATGAATAATCTAGTTATAGCAACGTTCCCATAGTTTCTACAAGGTTTGACAAAGAGAATGGGACCATACAAAGAGTGACGAAGAAGAAAATGATAAATACATGGAAAAGGGGAGAGATAAAGTTTGAATAGAGAGAAAATATATTTTCACTAACCAAAATAACTAAGAGGAACCCTAATGACCCAATGGAGTACATTTATAATTTCAATACTTTGGTTTATTATACTAGGTTGTCACTAAAATAGATCCACCAAAGCACTAAGGAAGCCTCAAAGAGGTGGAAATAGATGAATATTAAATAGAATCATTAAGAGGTAATTTTTGAGGTCCATATTGTATATGCAAAGGTGTATAACATCTTGTTTAAAATTATAGTATCAATGTAAGCCAATCTATCCCATAGAGTAGATATTATTACATTATGGAACAAGATGAAGGATAAAGAAAGGAGTTTGAACTTCTTAGTCTAATGTTCTAGAGTTAGTGCCTTTGATCATATTAATTTGATGACCAACATGAATGCTTCATAGTGGATAAACTATGTGATTGGTAAAAGGGATACTTCCTTAAATTGGCATAGATCAATAAATAAAATTTTGATTTATTTTGTTAGTGATGAAGCTAAGGCATTTCAAGTTTTAGTTGACATGAAGGTAACTAGAGTGATTACCTAGATAGGGGAGATGGTGAATAGACCCAATTTTGATAACCATATCCACTCTGATACTTAATAATTTAAACAAAAAGTCAAAGCTATAGTATATAAGGCCAAAAACTAAGTGCTACAATTGGTTATATTTGAAAAATATAGAGTGACAAGGCTTGAAGCCTTAGTAGCTAAGTTTTGAAAGCTTAGAGGTAGAGAAAGTTATGTTATTGACTTAATCACTCAATATTTTGAAGTATTCACCATTATATTATGAGGTGATAGATAAATAATTTGATATAACATATGAACTAGGTGAAGTTCTAAAGGAGAAAGAGGTAGCTTCTAGGTCTACAATGCATACAATTGGTAGTTAGTGCTCCTAGCTTCACACATCTCTCAGTCTACACCATAGTTATAATTGCATTGTATTCTTAAACTAACTAAAGTGGTGGTATGTCATCATAATTCAAGTTTTATAATAATTATGTATTTTCATGATTTTCATCAAAGTGGAACTTTGGTTTTGCATCTATTGTTGTACATGCATAATTTATTTTTAGCTAGAAAATCTATTTTGACTGTTATCATTGTAACATACATCCTTCCATGAGTTTTTAAATAGAGGTTACATTTTTAGACTTGTAAAATTAGGAAAACTTTGAAGATATGATGCCTTCCCCATCCCATTATTATAAATACATATAACTTCCCAGTCACAAAGGGAGTAGAATTTTGTCTATTAACATTAATAGGAAATTCAAAGAAGTTCTACTTGACTTGGTATTTATTTTTAAATATTCATTCTTATTCCATTATATGTATTTATTTTTATGTTCCATCATAATGTTATATTATTTATTAAAAAAATTTATGAGGTATGTATTATTAAATAAAACCTTTCATTCTTAGTTAAAGCTAATTTGAAAATATTCTGCATGCTTATCATAATCCTATTGTAGTTGTGCAATAATAATTTAGAAATTAGGTAAAATTTTATTCCCACATGTTTGATTATATTATTTTATTGTTTATGTGATATAAAATTTTTCATTAGGTATTGGTCTAGATACATTATCCTACTTGAGCTTAAATACTAGTCTTGAAAGGCTTTATACATGGATTTTCCACATACCTTCCTTTTTTACCTTAATATTCCATATTTATGTATTTTATTTTAAAATAATACCCACTTTAGTTATAATTCATAATTATTACACTCACTCCAAGCAAATTTAATTTCACCCATAGCTAGTTCACCCATGGTAAACAATCTATGTTGCTCAACTAGTATTCCACCAATAGGTTGTTATAAGAATAAATATCCTACATCTCATGCCTTGGAGTGATATTATTCATCTATCATAAAATTTTATATTAAATATCATAATAAAATCTAGGGTGTGTATAAAACCCAAATCAACATTACTATTGACCTCAAATTGCCACTAGTAAAAAAGGTCATGCATTGTTCATCAATTGAACAACTATTTTATTTTAATCTAGGTCATTAATAATTTAAAGTAAGGTGAAAAACAATACTTAAATAATACATAACATATAAATGTTTAATACCTTAGGAATATACAATTTATACAAAAGAAGAATGGATTTCGATATTTATATATATAAAGATACAAGACAAATAAAGGAAAAATGGGAAAATTGTTTCATTCTAAATTAAAATCCCTCAATATTAATTATAATATATAATAATCTAATTTTATATTTTTTTATAATAAAATGTAATTCCATCCATAATGATCATACCCCATACTGAAAGTTTGAGAAAAAATAATCTTATGTTCACTAATATTTAATCAAATGAATGAATCTAAAATTAAAACTCATCTCAGTACTTTGTTTGTATGCCAACCAAAAATGATAATTGAACCAATATTCCACACATTTTAAATAAGGTTTTTATTATTTACATCACCAAAAGGGGCATCTATTATAATTCATTCACAAACCTAAGCAAATATATACATATAAAAAATATAAAAATATGAATCATGTTGATAAAAAATGAAGAAAATATAAATTTATAATTTGTTAATAACAACTAAAAAGCATACTTAATTATCTCCTTGTTTAATTTACTATTTATTTTTTAAATAAACAATATTTCTTGAGGATAAATTCACACCTCTACTTGAAAGGCATAGTTTATCATGATAATAATCATATCTCTATATAGTAAGGATTCATATTAATTTTTTTTCCATCATTATTCATGACATGTTTGGTTTAAACTAATTTCATATAAAAATTAATATAGGAATATACTGTTTAGTGACTATAATAGTTATATGTAATTTTGATCCATATACAATGTAACATATAGACATGACCAAGACATATTCCAAACTAACATTATATTTTAGTTGGTAAGATATTACATGCTCGGGTATTAAATGAGGGGTAATATGAATATAAAAATAAAGTGACACACCCAATAAGGATTTTAGTTAAATTAAAATGGCAATCGAATTACTAGTAAACTTATTTAAACTAGAAATACCTATAACTTTAAATACTAAGTAAAATAATAAAACATTGATGCTTTTGGAAAAAAAATATTTCAATAGTAACTATTAATCTAATTTTATTTGAAGATATAATATAAATATGAGATAACTTAGATTGATATCAAATTCATATCCAAATTTCAGAACTTCTTTTGTTTTAAATGGATCAATAAAAAATATTTATAACATAGACACACTTAAACAAATCTTGGTCATATTATCCAACCACTATTGGAAACAAAGAAAAAAAATTCTATAAGTAGATATAAATGTAAATTATCAATAATAGTCCAAATTTATATCCATGTATTTCAATAAGAATAGCTTTGTAACAATGAAAATTAACCTTCCACTAGAAGGAACCTTGTATGTTGCATCAAGCAAGAATGATTTAGTGTAAGTTGGAAAAGTAATTTCTATTAAGCCATAAACCACCCATCTATGATTATCAAGAATATAAAAGTTTATTAGAAATCATAATATCAAGTTTTTAACCCAATAAATGTTATTATGATTAGCCCACATGATTCATATTTTATAATATTCACTTGATAAACTTGGAAAATATGAATAATAAAAATTAAAAAATCAAATATTCAAGAATATCATTAGAACCAAACCATTAAAAATTTATTAACAAATAACTCACAATCCATACATTCTTAATTATTGACTTCCTGAGATGTATACTAAACCCTTAGTAAAATCCCAATACAACTTGTTCATTCATAAAAATCATGATCCATAAATACTGAAAAAATGATTCACATTTAATTTCATAATATTTACATCATATTTTTAAATAAATATATGATATGATATTGGGATTCACTAAAAAAACAATACAAAATTAATTTTAATCTTGTAATTTCATAGTTTGCATCACTTTCCAGTCATATTGTAGTTTTTCTAGCCCTTACTAAGCTAGATATGGCCTCTCTACATAATATTTCATATACTTTTCATTTACATGAAAAACTAAAGTTATGTTTTGAAGTCATGTTGGAAAATTCATACAAATGATTCAAAATATCAATTAGAGTAGAATAACATCCAATAACATCATGGGTAAAATACTATAAACCCTAAAACTTGAATGCATGAAATAATATTGATAAATAGAATGACATTAATGTATTTATTCAACCCTATAAGGGTCCAAGAAACTAAGTAAAAATTAATGTAACATATTAAAATATATTGAAAATATTATAAATGAATTCACTAAATATTAACCTGTACTCATATCTATCCATATAACATATCAAATAAATATTAAGACCTCCTTAATTAATTTTCAAATAAATAATAAGAACAACATTGTCCCAAAAGATATACAATGTAAAAAGGAAAGTCTTTAACATATGAAACATGTGTGTGTGTGTGTGTGTGTGTGTGTGTGTGTGTGTGTGTGTGTGTGTGTGTGTGTGTGTGTGTGTGTGTGTGTGTGTATAACAATCCTAAATTTCTATTTTTCAGAGATTGCTTTATCAGAGTGTAATAAGGACTACATAAGGGTCCCCTAATGCCAACTTGATGATGCAAGATGGCATCTTACTCAAACATAATTTAAAAAAACCATATTAATGGACCGTATATAGTTAACCAATGTTAATTTTCCATTAAAATATTATATGAAAGATTATGTTTCCCTTTAAGGAATGTATGGTTTGGGGTGAATTACTATGGAAGTACACACAGGTAAACTTTGAACTCTCTACGTGGCTCTCATTTCCCCAATAGGACCACTTATTAGCCTATTAACCCTACTTAAGTAAGTGGGGTATTCTTAATATGGTATATTTTGATATTCCAAGGAATAGTTATCTTATTTCTTACTCTACCTTCAATTACACAATGCAATAGTAGGTGTTAGGTTGTTATATCCCTATGTAGGTGTTATGTTATAGGATGCAACCATAGATGTTATGTAGTAGGATTCTTTTGTAGGATGTAACTTTTTGAAATAGTCATAAACGTATATAAATGAGGATACAAATCCCCACATTACTCTACTTGTAAAGTAATATTCAATAATTATAATGAAACCATACAACCCTTAATAACTAGTTTATACACAAATATGTATAATTGCCTTATCACCTTATTAGTGTGTTCAATAATTTTAATTAAATACAATTAATGTGTTTTTATTCCCCTATTTAGTTCAATAAAGTTAAGATACCTAGTACATGAATACAATTGACTATCTTCATTTCATTTCTTTATGCAATAGAAATGAACCCAAGATTTAAACAAAAAATATCTACCACTTACTTATTATGAATGATAATGTCAATATAGTCATAGGTATATCCATTGTCAAATAATTTAATTATAATTTTATAAGAAATTATGATATTTATATCATCAACAAAGGGTTATAAATTGATGTCACCCATTAGATAGAGATGTGTCGCATTACACAAATCAATACACTAAAAGGAGAGATATCTCATACCAATGATTAGGTAAAATAATCTATTTAGCTATATACAACACATTTTCCCTATTACCAATTACCATATTTTTAAGGGACCAAATATAAAAATATGCAAGTTAGTTAACAACCTATTTGATAAAGAGCACCATAAAGTAATCAATATTTAATTCTGTTCACAACATCTCAATCAAAATATAACATAGTGAGATATAATAAAAATAATGTAATAATACATCATTTAATTAGAATAATAAGTTACATGGTTATAACAATAATCTATTTCTCACCATATACATATACATAAGAACCCATAAATTTGATGGTTAGTGTACTATTACAATGGCTAATTCATAACAAGGTTTAACATGTGACAACACATGTTTAATAAACTACCAACAGCATCAAGTCAACATTAATCTTTAGAAAAATAGTAATAATGTGAATAATTCATCTTAAAATAAGTAATTACACCATTATTCAATACCCTGATGTCATATTGTTATCTCTATAAAAGAATACGATACAATATAAAATGATAGGAATAATTCTAAATAAATATCCATCAGCAAGTCATAACCAACATGACATGAACAACAAGTAAACCACTAAAATGAAGACTCCAAACACAATAAAATAAGAGTTATTCAATAATATGAGCAAACCTAGCATGCTCAATATGATGTTTCCATCCATATGGTAGACCTAACCACCCCATCCATCAGCTAGATGGTGGAATTCAGAAACTGATTATGAATGAGAGTTGAATAACATACAACAAGGACATTAATACACTAACATGATACAAAATAGCTAATAAAAATGATAAAAACATCAATAAATAATAACAAGATCATAAAAGTTTCCATCTAAACACTAAAATAGGAAATTGCTCTTAATACCAAGAGTTATACATGGTAAATCATGCACAAACATAATAAATTACTTCGAATCCCATTAGTATTTAATTAAAAAACATGGGTATAATTTATCAGTATATCTCAACCCATTAAGTCTAGTACTGAATTGATTGAAGGCTTACACAAACATTTAGGACAACCGAAATAAACTTTTCCATTTGTTAAGTAATGCTTCCCATAATGAAAATTAAGAACAACTCAATCCATTAATAGCATGCCCTCATTTCTAGTATGCACCCAAGGGTTACTAACTCAATAATAAAATCAATCAATTGATACAAGAAATGAAACCAAATAAAAATAAAAAAATAAAAAGGTATAGTCCACACATTTATAAAATGACTAATTGTAGCCACATAAACTTCTCAACATCTAAGAAGGCTCTTGGTGCTTTAAACAACATTTTTATGGTTCCATTGATTCATTTTAGTATACATCCAAGGCATACTGTATTTTATAATAGCAATCAAAAGACACATTCAAGGCAAGATAATAGCTCAATCATAAAATTTCCAAGACAAGGGAGGATCCATTCCAAGTTTAACACTAAGGTAACCCAAAAAGTGTTGTATACAGTGATTTAGAACTCCCTCAATCAAGAGGAAGCATAGTGAACTACTAGAATTACCAAGTACAACACTTAATAATTTACTAAAACATTATCATATGATCACTAGAATATAAATTACTACACATAGTCAGCTTGCTTTTAATGATCTTGAACAAAAACTATTGGCATTAAAAAGTGTAGTACACAACAAAAAATATTCACTTCCATAAGCAAGTACCACTAAACAATAACTTTTAGATATTCTAAAACACTACCACAAGCATATAAATAGCTTCCCTATATATTAAAACATAATACAACATAATCAAAATTACTAAGAATGGAAATGCACCATCAAAGCATACAATCCTCACAAAAGTCAAAAATGAATTTTAAATGGACCCACCTAAGCCAACATCAATTTTTAACAATGACCTACATCAAAACCAAGCTTCCTGGCAACATATTTATATTTTTATAAAAAATCAAATCGTTTTAGAATTTGGTTTTCCTTCTAAATAATTAATAAAAAATACTTTAAATGTACATTTTGAAGGTTAAAGAGAGGAGAATAAAACCCATAAATTATTTTTTCTATCACTTTATCATTTTAGAGAAGCAACTACCTTTATTTCAAGTTAAAAACATAATTCAAATTAGGAATTAATAATATATTAATATAGTTTTCCCTTCTAGGGTTCAAAATGCAAGCATTTCATTGTCCCTTGCCTCAAAATAGAATTTACAATTTATAAGTAAATATACATATATATGATTACTTCCACAATTCATTTTAAAATTGGCCAATTTTATTTTGCATCAAACCCATGAAAATCCCCAAATCAAAATGCAGTAAGAATCAAAATCCCACACACTAATTAAAGGTGTATAATGAAATATAACACCTATACCATCAATTTTTATGGACAAAGATTAATTTTGTTTTTTCCAACACAACTATTACCAACTAAATAATGTAAGCCTCAAGGGTAAATCCCTAAACAACCACATCATAATTGAACAAAACCAAAAAATGCAAATACAAAATACCAAAAACTATTTATCCCATTAAAACTATAGGTTTGATGTAAGGGGAAAACCATATTTTTAACATAAGAATAACCCCCACCCCTCCTTTCCTTTTATAATTCTATTTTTAGGGCCTAGTTGGTTTGAAATACCTATTATTCATATAAGTGTTGAGCTCCATACACAATCAAACAAAAATCAAATAACCCACAATCAATTTGCATAAGCAAAACCAAATCCACTTAGTTGCAAACCATCGTCGATGTGTATTAATAACCAAACCTTGATATTTATTAAGGTATTAATAAATTTAAAACCACCATGGAGGATGGAATGAGAGGAATGGACTTGGATTCTCCATTTATTCCATTTTCTATCCTTTCTCCTACCTCCACACCATGCCATGTAATTCTTCATTTCCCAACCAAATATACAATTTCATGCCTCCATAACTCTCTAAGGACACCAATTATCTTCATGATTTTCTCTATAGGCTAACATACCAAATCACACTACATCCTAAAAAAATACACTTGATTACCCATTTTGGGAAGCAATCTAACCCTAAAGCCATCATGATCCTTAATAATCCAAGGCTCATGTTTTAGTCAATTTTATAGTGCAAGGAAAAAAAATCCCACAATCTCTTGGCCATTATGGCCTAGTAATTTATTTACAAAACAACATTAATATACATCAGGGAAAAATCAAGGCCTCCATAGGTCCATGATTTTATGGCCCATGCCAAGAAAATAATGAAAATTAAATCCGATTTACCATGGCCACAACCCTATAAAAAATAACATCAAGAACATAGTTCCATATAAAGGCATAAATAGTCAAATAAGTTGATTAATAAAAATACCATTCAGGAGCAAGTCAATTCATAAAAAACATAACAACCATGACATTATCAAAAATCTTCATCATGAAGTCCCACATTAAGGATGAGAGAGACTCAAAAGACTAATGGTGTCCTAGGAACTTAGTTATAACCCATTATACCTATTGAAGTCACATTTGACTATGCATTATCTCTCTCTCTCTCTTGGATATTTTCTACAATTTTAGGATCCTACCACCAATCCTAGCTCATTGATCTATTCTTGCAGTCACCAAAATGGACATTAGTAGCATCTGGACAAGCATCAATATCCAATAGCAATATAATTCTAAATTTCACCAAAATATATAAGATGATATAAATGAATAAAATATAATATTTAGATCATTAATCAATTTCCTTTAGTAATTTGTTAAATTTCATCAGTATACCATGATACACATAAACTAGTATAATCATCATAATCATTATTGTAATAATAAATTAGAATCATAGCTAACAATTATGTCAATAGGTTCATAACCAATAAAAATAATATCTGATCATAACATCTAAATATAAACACTATTATGGTCAACAACTAAAGGTGTATTAGCCTTAGGGTCGTGACATCCTCCCATTTCTAGAGAGAAGCCATCTATAAAATAAAATCAATAAGGGGTAAAGATATCCTATAAAGGCTCTAACACCCTTTCACAAAAAAATTCATAACTCATAATACCAATTAGTTAAGTATTTATTATGAATCAATCAAAACACCATCATATATGTTGCATATTTACATAACCCAAAAATAGAAACAAGGGTTATTATCACTTTCTTACTACTTGGCATAACATGAGGATAAAACAAATATGTAGAATGGAAATGTTTAGCGTTACCTTACCAAAATTCCAAGTACCTTACCACAAAATTAGCAATGCCAAGCTTCATGACAGGTCAACATGAAATATATTTTAGCTTGGGTGTCCCTTTATAACATGAAAATTAGAAAAATGGGGTGTTTTAATGCACCTTTTATAGCACTATATTATGTAATTATTTAAACTTAAATATAAAATTTTATATTTGTATGAATCATGATTCCATTTATTTTAAATTAAAATGTCATTAACCACTTTTGAAATAAGCTTATGAGCCCCAAACTTGATCTTACATTAGTAAAATTCATTAGCAAGTTATTATTTTTTAAATAACTCTTCTAAAATTATCAATTTCCAGCTACCCATGTAGGTTTGTATTTAAGCATTATGGAAAAAATAAAGTGTTACAAGTTATGGTGATCAACTTCACCTTAAATTCTTGATAGTAAGAGTGTTGTTGATACTTTAAAAGTATAAATTATAGTTCTTAACTTATACAAAATAGAGATATTCTTAATTTTTTAGTTTAGATATAGAATATAAGATGAATAGTTTGATAAGGTAAAAAATATTGGGCTTAAGCATTCATGTCATCATAAGGATATGCCATCACATAAATCTACAAATTTTCATGGAGTTACAACAATATCATCTAACCAAATTATTCAACATATTTATAGAATTAAATATAGTATTTTTCACACCAATACACATCATGTCTTATGCACAACCTTATAAACATTCATCAAAAAAAATCATCAAAACTTAGTAACCCATACTTTTATGGTCATTTTTCATTCAATAATTATCAGTCATGGGTTAGTGCATCATCCCACACCAACCTAATTGAACATTGGAGAAGCCATTCTAGGCATCCAAATGTAACCCCAAGGTTTACAACATGTTATCAATTTTTTTTATCTCACAATGGTCTAGGGATACCAATCCCACCATAATTTAATCAACCACCTAAGGTCATTCACCCAACATTTATCACTCTTTTAAATAGTTAAATGGGTACCTAATATTTTAAGCACCATATAATTAGGACTTCAAGTTGATTTTCTAATCATACAATCAACATACATTCTAATCATGAATTTAAACAAATATAAATATTCATTATATAATATCACTTTCAAGTATACACCAAAAATAATAATACATTTTTAGAACATATTTTCATCCATAATACAACACATGATTGCATTTTAGAAAGTACAACCTTGATAATTTTAAATAAAATTCTAGATGATAGGACAAAGTAATGTTTCATAAGCACTCATTTATACTTAATATTACATCATGGGTAAAAATAAGTCAACCAAACTGGTATATGCAAACATCAAACATAACTAACTTACTCACACATGATAGCCAATTTTTATTTCATAAGAGCTTACCTTTACACCTCTCATGGGTGGATTTACCTTAGAAACAATCTTGCCTAATCAATGAGAAATATAAACTTATTGAAAAAATATTATTAACTTAATAATAATCATCAAAAGAGTGTCTTATCGATTCAAAATTACTGCATTTAGGATTTTTATCAAAATCCATCTTTAAAAGATATCATAATATTCACTTCAATAATGGAATATCATTTCAGTACTAAATTTAGTGAAATCTTAATATTACTAAAATGGAATTAGCTAATACCACAATGGTGCCTCGGCTAAGCTAAAACATCAATCATGTCAACTTCCTTCTTAGCCCACATTCATAACAATAGTCATTTCATCCTAAGTATTGTGACTACAACATGGCTACCAATAATAATAACATTTACACACATTCTATCAAGGTTCCCAAAAATAATTATTTAACACAAGTATGAGAATAATATAGAAATATATAAGGTTAACCTACTAACATACCAACATTTTCCTTCTACTTTTCATAAAAAAATGGCATCATCATCAATCCTTAACATAATTCTTTAAGGTATTTAAAGATTTCTACCTACTATAGGAATTGAGAATGTTGGACTCTACAAGCTCCAAATTTTTTTGAATGTTATGATGGTTAATCAAACTCATCACCTATTATAATCATACTCAATTATAGGGATGTCATATGTAACCTTTACCAAAAATGGGTATGTTCCTAAAACTCCCATCATTTCCTATCCATGAATTTGATAAGGTTAACAAAAAAATTTCATATATCATGGATTGGATAGACTACGTTAGCCATTATAAAAAGATATTCTACAAGTTTTATGACTAGCCCCAAATAAGGTAGTATTATTCACCCCATAATACCCTCTAGGATTGAGTCATACCCTAGGACCTATCGAAGATATCATAACTCAACGTCATATGATGACTCACCAATACAAACCATATATGGACACCAAGGCATACTTTATGTTTCCAAAATAAATATTTTATCACTATTCTTCTCATTGAATTAGTTTTAACAATTTAATGGTTGACTAGTGGATGATCATTTTAATGCAATGTATCTTTAGGAAAGGATGGACTCAACCAAGGCTCAAGGTGAATATCACAATTATAGAAATAGATCTTATTTTGAATAGAATTGCTTAGATCTCATCATTGTTTGAGTTACATATTAGCATTTTTCTCTATTTAATTCAAGAGTCTAAATGTTCATAATAAGATCAAACTCTGATTTAGCTCAAGATGTTCCCTTTCAAGTAGGTATCCCAAGCTTTATTGACTTATCCAAGTAAATAAGATAATCTTACCCTATTCATCCCTCCAAGTTTAAGCCAAACCCTTGGCCTTCCCATGGTCATAATGTTATAGGAATATAGTGATGATTAATCCATATAATTAAA
>JARHVA010002323.1:20000-27500 GCA_037957365.1 Torreya grandis
CTATAAATAGATCCCATACTAAACAATAACTTAGACTTCTAATTTACAATAATTAGACTTGCAACTCAAGACCAAAAATAGCCTTTTACATGCAAACAATCAGTTCAACAAACTAAATTTTTGTGCAACGAACAGTTGTAGAATCGCACAGGCAACTGACGTCAGTCCCTGTCTACCTAGAGGTGACCAATGTCAGCCGACTCCTGTCGATGTTGGTTTCCCTTCTGTTCACCCATGATCGATGTCAGTTACGCTGTCGATGCCGATATACCTAGAACTCAACAACCTCCTCCATGTTTGTAAATAGTGAAGCTTTTAGCTCCACAACTTAACAACCAAGACCAAGGATAATCCATCCCAGGCTTAACACCATGGTCACCCAAAAATGTTATCTATAATGATCTAGAGATTCCTCAATCAAGATACAACATAATGAAGTACTAGAATGACCAAGTACAACCTTAATAATTTTCTAGAGCATTATCATATGATCACTAACATATGAAAGACTACACATAGTCAATTTTATTACAATGATCTTTAAAAAATCCTTTTGGTATTTAAAAGGGTGGTACATATATACACATAACATTTTTAACTTTTATCAAATATAAATGCTTTACATCTTGCAATAACCTATCAAAACTCAATCTCTCTAAGTGCACACCCTAAGGGGTGAATCAAAAAAAGAATGGTTAGAACTTTAGTGCTTTATAGGATTATTGTCCCTTATTTATACATTATTACCAATCTAACTAGATCCTAAAATCATCCCATAATCTACTTTTCCTCCCTTGAGTATTCCTCCAGTCTTTTATTCTTTCCATTCCTCATTTTCTTGTCTTAATAACCCTTTAGGACAGTCAGCTATAATGGGTTGATCGATTTGACCTAGTATAGTTTATGGGTATTCATTACTTTCTTATCTTGTTATCCCTTTGGCCAACCTAGCTGAGACCTAGTAAATTATCTTAAAAGCACACTAGGTTGACTAGGTCGACCCTGTATAGCTGACGTTCCTAGAAGGATTTAGGTTAAGATCTACCTATATATACAAGATCATTTCATTTGTTATTCATAAATGCATCAAGAGTTAATAATATCTCATACTTATTGAAAATATGGTCTTCCACCATTCTAACAGAGGAGACTTAGCTTAGGTTTCTTATTTGGAGAATCTATTATTTTGGATAAGTCTTATATCCTTTAGCCTTTCTTAATGATCCTTACAAACCACAACAACCTCTTGCAAAGCCCCTTTAGCCAATGGAGAAATTGAGTCTCGATGGGTTTAAATTCAAATAAGTACATTCTAACATTGTTCTCCTCTCTTTCAGTATACAAAATTAGCATAAGTGTAGGCTCAAATAATACTATCTTTCATATTTCATGTATTAGTGTGTTACTCATACATATTTTAATTGAAGTTTCCTATACATATATATTTTTTAATTTCTAACCCCCACTTTATGCCACAAGCTTTGGTGTGCACTAGATTAGATTTACTTTCTTGTTATTAGAATAGATAAATGCTTTAAACCTTAGGAATACATTAGGTTTGTTGTACGATTGTGTTATAATGTAGCATTTAGAACCCTTCCTAACATGATATTTTTTGACAAGTGATCACCTAATCAAGTCTAGTAGATCTCCATATTGGTCATGCTCATGCTTAACAAGTGTATCCCCAATCTTAAGTGTAGGTATGCTCTATCTTATTTGATCTAGGATTGATTTATAGGCATGATGTATTTTTGATTTCATATAGTACACAACTGGAAATAGTCACTTTCATAAGCAAGTGCCACTCAAAAATAACTTCTAGACCCTCATAAACACTACCAAAAACATATAAACAACTTCCATAGTCTTAAAATGTAATACAACATATTCAAAATTACTAAGAATGGAAATTCACCATCCAAGCATACAATCCTCACAAAAGTCACAAATGAAATTTTAATGTATCCACTAAAGACAACATTGATTTGTCACAATGACCTATATCAAAACTAGGCTTCCTAGCAACATTTCTATTTTTGTAAAAAATACAATCCTTTTATGATTTGATTTTATTTCTAAATACTTAATGAAAAAATACTTCAAATATGCACTTTTAAGTCTTAAAAAAGGAGAATAAAACCCATAAATCATATTTAATATGGATTTATCATTTAAGAGTTGGAACTACCTTTATTCAAAGATAAAAAAATTAATTTGAATTAGGCATTAATTATAAATTAATCTAGTTTTCCCTTCAA
Organism: Torreya grandis; assembly: GCA_037957365.1. Classification (NCBI taxonomy): domain Eukaryota; kingdom Viridiplantae; phylum Streptophyta; class Pinopsida; order Cupressales; family Taxaceae; genus Torreya; species Torreya grandis. Next base: position 22,262 of record JARHVA010002323.1, read on the forward strand.
GGTTTCAAAATGCAATAATTTTGTTGTCTAAATATAATTTAAAATTTATAAATAAATATACAATTGTAATATCACTTCCTCGATCCCTTTTAAAATTATCCAATATTTTATTTTGTATCAAACCCTTAAAAAACCCCAAATCAAAATTTAGTAAGAATTAAAATCCCACACACTAATTAAAGGTGTATAATTAAATATAACAACTTTTCCATAAATTTTTCTGCACCAAGATTTATTTTTATTTTCCCAACACAACCATTACCAAATTAACTATGTAAGCCTCAGAGGTCGATCCCAAAAAGACCACATCACAATTAAGCAAAACCATAAAATCCAAATACAAAATACCAAAATTGATTTATCCAATTAAAAATATAGGTTTGATGTAAGGGGAAACCCATATTTTAACATAAGAAGAACCTCACCCACACCCCCCCCCCCCCCACCATTTTTATGGAATTCAATTTTCATGGAATGGCTAGTTTTAAATTCCCATTATTAACATAAGGGCTAAGATCCATCCAAAATCAAACAAAAATAAAATAAACCATAATCACTTTGCATAAACAAATCCAAATCCACTTACTTGTAGACTACTATGGAGGGATACTAATAATTAGATCTTGAGATTTATTGAGGTCTTGAAGAATTTTAAACCACTATGGAGGAGGGATCAAGATGAATGAACTTGGATCCTCCATTTATTCCATTTTATGTCCATTATCTTACCTATCCCACCATGCCTAGTAATTCATAATCACCCATCAAGTTGTCATAATAACATTCCATGCCTCAATAACTCTCTAAGTTCACCATTTATCTCCAAGGTTTTCTCCACAAGCTAAGACACTAAAACACACTACCTCCTAATAAAAGCCACTTGATCACCCATTTTGGGAAGCGAGAATACCCTAAAATACATCTTGAGCCCTATTAATCCAATGCTTAATTTTTGGTCAAGGCTACATGGACTCCGAATAAAATCCCATGATCCTTTGGCCATTATGGCACAAAAATTGATTTGTTAAATAACATTAATATGCATGAGGGGAAATCAAGGGCTATGTAGGGGTCCATGATTTTATGGCCTAAGTCAAAAAAATAATGACCATTAAGAACATAATTACATCCAAATACATAAATAGTCAAACAAGGTGATTAATAAAAATACCATTGAAGTCCAAGTTAATTCATCAATGAAAAAAAACCATGACATTATTAAAATTACCAGTCACAAAGTCCAACAAAAAAGATGAAAGAGACTCAAAAGACCAATGGTGGATTAGGAACTTAGTTATAACCCAATATACTTATCAAAGTCACATCTAACTACTTATTATCTCTCTCTCTCTACCATTTTCCTTAGTTGTAGGATCCTACCACCAAGCCTAGTTCATTGATTTATTCCTACTGTCACTAAAAGGGATGTCAACAACATTTGAAAAAACATCAATATCCAATAGTAATAAAATTTTGAATTTGCACAGAATATGTAAGATGATATAAATCAATCAAATATAATATTTATATCATTAATCAATTTCCTATAGTAATTAGTCAAATTCCATTATTATATCATGATATTCATAAACAAACATAATCATCATAATCATTGTTGAAATAATAAATTAGAATCATAGTTCATAATTATGTCAACAAGATCATAAATAATCAACATAATACCTTATCATAATCAATATTCTAGTCGAAAATTGAAGGTGTGCCAGTTACATGGTTGTGACATCCTCCCCCTCTTAGAGAGAAACCATCCCAATGATAAAACCAATAAGAATTAAATCTATCATATAAAAGCTCCACCACCCTTTCATAGAATATTACACAACTCATAATACTAATTGGTTAAGTATTTATTATGAAGAAATCAAAATAGTGCCAAATCTACTACATATTTACATAACCTAATAATATAATTAAGGGTTATTATCTCTTTCTTACTACTTGGCATAAAACAAGGATAGAACAAACATCTAGAATGGAAATGTTCAACATTACCTTACTAAAATTCCAAGTGCTTACAAAAAAATCAACAATTCCAAGCTTCATTCTAGGCCAACATGAAATATCTTTCACCTCAGGTTTCCCTTTATAACACCCAAATGAGAAAAATGGGGTGTTGTATGCACCTTTTACAACACTAGATTAGGAAATTATTTTAACTTAAATACAATTTTTTATATTTTTATGACTCAAAAGTCCATTTATTTTAAATTAAAATGTCATTAACCACTTTTTCAATACACTTACCAAACCCAAAATTTATCTTACCTTAATCAAGTTCATCAGCAAGCTACCTTTTTCAACACAACCCTTCTCAAATAATCAATTTCCATCCACCCATGTATGTGTGCATTACATTATTCTTGAAAAAATTTAGTGTTATAGGTTATGGTGATTAACCTCACCTTAAATTCTTTCCAACAAGAGTGTTGTTAGTACTTTAAAATCATAAATTACATTTACTAACTTATACAAAATAGAGATATTAATATTTTTCTAGTTTAGATATATAATCTAAGATCAATAGTTTGATAAGGAAAAAAAAATATGATTAACCATTCGTGTCATCATAAAGATATGCCATTACATAAATCTATAACTTTTTAGAAGCAATTGTAGCAATCGCATCCAACTAGATTATTCATCATATTTCCTAAATTTGAAAGTGTTTTTCCCACTAATACATGTCATGTCTTGTACGAACCTCACTAAAAATTGGAGAAGACATTCCAAGCATCTACATGCAACCCTAAGGTTTAAAACATGTTTTCCATTATTTCTAAGATCAAAATGGTCTAGGGATATCAATCCCACCATATTTTAATCAACCACTTGAGGGAATTTACCCAAATTTTATTACTATTTTTAAGAGTTCAGTGAGTACCTAGGTTTTTTAGCACCACCTGATTAGGACTTCTTCTTTTCTAAGCGTATAATCAATGTACATTATAGTTATTATTTTAAACAAAAAAATATATTCACTGTATAATATCACTTTTAAGTATACACCAAAAATAATAATACATTATTTGACAACATATTTGTACCCACATGTCAACACATGCTTGTATATTAACAAGTACAACCTTGCTTATTCTACATAAAAGACTAGATCATAAGACCAATTAGTGATTCATAAGCACTCATTTCTACTTCATATTACATTATGGATGCAAATTAGTTAACCAAAATTGCATATGCATCAAATAAGTAGAACCAACTTACTCACACATGATAGCCAACTATTATTTAACAAGATCTTACCTTTATACCACCCAAGGGTGGGTTATCCTTGGAAACCACCCTAGCCAATTAATGAGAAACATAATATTATTGAAACACTATTCTTATCATAATACTAATCATCATAAGAGTGTCTTATCAGTTCAAAATTTCAAAATTTGGAAATTTTATCAAAATCCATCTACACAATAGATCAGAATATTCACTCCAATAATAAAATATCATTTCAAAGATGCATTTAGCACAATCTTAATTATTCCAAAAATTTAATCTCTCAACCCCAAAATGGTGCCTCAACTATGCTAAAACATCAACTATGGTAAATTCATTCTTATGAACATTCATGACAATAGTTATATCATCCTAAGTGTTATGACTATAACATGGCTATCAATACTAAGAACATTTATGCATATTCCATAAAGGTTCTTAGAACTAATTATTTAGCACAATAAGTGTGAGAATAATATAATATAGAAATGATCAACCTATTAACCTACCAACATGTTCTTTTAGATTTCATAATATAATGACATCATTACCAAGTCTCAACATAATTTGATAAGGTATTTCAAAATTTCTACTTGCACTAGGCATTGACAATGTTGGATGCTATAAGCTCCAACATTCTCTAAATGTTATGATGGTTAACTAAATCCATCACCTGTTATAATCATTCTCAACTCTATGGGTCTAATGTTTAATGTTTCACAAGAAAGGGTGTGTTCCACTAAATTCCATCATTGCATATCCATGCATTTGGAAAGGTTACTGACAACTATTTGTATCTCATAGATTGGTGGATTGTGTTACCCATTAAAGAAAGAGATCCCCCAAGATTTATGACTTTCCACAAATAGATAGATATAATTCATACCATAAGGCCCTCTAGGCTTTAGTCATACCTTTGGAGCTCTTGAATATATCATACCTCAACATCATATGATGTCTTGCCCATACAAGCCATCAATGGACACCAAGGCTTTCTTTGATTCCAACACCAAGCTTCTATCACTATTCTTCTCATTGACTTGGTTTTAACAAGTCAATAGTTAACTAGTGAATGATCATTTTAATGCAAGATAGATTTAGAAAAGGATGGACTCGACAAAGGTTCAAGCTGGATATCATAATTTTATAAATACCTTCTATTTTAAATATAATTTTTAGCTTTCATCACCTTTTGTGTTATAGATCAACATGCTGATCTATTCAACTCAAGGGGATAAATTCTCATAATGAGATAAAACTTTGATTTAGCTCAAAATGTTCCCTTTCAAGAAGAAATCTTGATCTTTACTATTTTATCCAAGTAAATCAGACACTCTTACCCTATTTAGCTTTCTAGGATTAAGCAAAACCCTTGGTATTCCCAAGGTCATAATGTTCTAAGCATTTAATCATGATTCACATATACAAGTAAACAAAAGCTACCAAACGTTATTTCCTTAATTCTAAGAGAAAAATGGTTATAACTAGTCTCCTATTAACCTACCCATACAAGTGAATAGTCATTAGGTGATGTTTTCTCTAGTGTGACTCAATTCAAGAAGGGTTGACCCAACCAAGGATATGGGTAGGCATCATAGTGTTATTATATAAATATATGTATCTCTTCACACACATTAATTCTAAATAAATGCAAGAATTTATAGTTCCTTGATAGTATAAAATAGATCACTATTCTATTTAGCTCAAGAGCTAGGTGCCCTCAGAAAGTCATATCATAGCGTCATTTAACTAAAATAGTTCATTAATTCCATGTTAGTACAAATATTAACACAAGATTCTTATATCTATATATTGGTAAGAAATAATGGTAAGTACAACAGAATAAAGCAAATCAATGCTCATAATACTCTTCAAGACTAAAATATTAATATTTTCCTTAAAAATATTTAGACCATAGGTTCTAATACCAATTGAAACAATCCCCTAAAAATAATTGAAGATTAATTTATCAGAGTCTAACTAGCAC
>JARHVA010002323.1:30000-65000 GCA_037957365.1 Torreya grandis
TATAAAATTTTCTAGTAGTTAAGTAATGCTACCCATAATGAAAATTAAGAACATATCAATCTATTAATAGCATGCCCCCATTTCCAACATGCATCCAAGGGATATAAAATCAATCAATTGATATAGGAAATGCAACAAAATAAAAATTATAGAATAATAAGGTATAGTCCAAGCATCTATAAAATGACTAATGGCAACCACATAATCTTCTCAACAACTAAGAAGGATCTTGATTCCTTAAACAAACTTGGTATGGTCCATTGATTCATTTTAGTATACGTCTAAGGCATACTCTATTTTCACATAGCCATCAAAAGACACATTCAAGGTAAGATAAAAACCCAATCAAGAAATCACTAATACCAAGAAGAATTTAGACCAAGCTAAAATCTAAGCTCACCAAAAAGTGTTATCAACAGTGATCTAGAACTCCCTCAATTGAGAGACAACATAGTGAAGTACTATAATGACTAGGTACAACCCTTAATAATTTATTAGTGCATTCTCATATGATCACAATGATATAAACTACTACACATATTTAGCTTCCTTACAGTGATCTTGGATAAAGACTTTTGGTATTTAAAAGGGTGCTACAGAACCAAAAATATTCACTTTCATAAGTACCACTCAACAATAACTTTTAGACCCTTGCAAACACTACCATAAACATATAAAAAACTTCCCATAGTCTTAAAATGTAATACAACATAATCAAAATTACTAAGACTAGAAATTCACCAATAAATCATATAATCCTCACAAAAGTCACAAATGAAATTTAAATTTACCCATTGAATCCAACATCAATTCATCACAATAATCTACATCAAAACTAGGCTTCCTGGTAACATGTTTCTATTTTTTATAAAATATATAGTCATTTTAAAATTTTATTTTCTTTTTGGATACTCAATGAAAAAATATTTGAATATGTATTTCAAAGGTTAATATAGGATAATAAAACCAAAAAATCATTTTTTCTATGGATTTATCATTTAAGAGAAATAACTACCTTTATTTCAAGTTAAAAATTTAATTTGAATTAGGCATTAACTATAAATTAATTTAGTTTGCCCTTCTAGGGTTAAAAATACAAGCATTTCAATGTCACCTTTCTCCAAATACAATTTACAATTTATAAATAAACATATATCTATAATATTAATTCCCCAATTTAAAATTGACCAATATTTTATTTTACAACAAACCCATGAAAAGCCCCAAATCAAAATGCTATAAGAATAAAAGCCCACAAAATAATTAAAGGTGTAGAATGAAATATAACACTTTTCCCATCAATTTTTAGGCAGCAAGATTCATTTTATTTCCTAGCATAGCCATTACCAACTCAGTCATATAATCTTTATGGGTCAATCCCAAAATAACCACATCACAATTAAAGAAAAGCATACAATGCAAATACAAAATATCAAAATCATTTTCTCCTATTAAAAAAATAGGTTTGATATAAGGGGAAAACCATTTTATAACATAAGAATAATCCCCATGCCCTTTTTGAAAATTGATTTACATGGCCCAACTAGTTTAAAATTCCCATTATTCACATAAAGTTTGAGTTGGATCCAAAATCAAACAAAAATAAGAGAACCCACAATCGATTTACATAAATGACAAATATGCTTACTTGTAGACTTGTAGACTATTGTGGAGGTATATTAATAACCATAAATTAATATTTATTAAGGGATTGCATAGCTACAAGTGACTATGGATGAGGAAGTAATATAAATAAAGTTTTCTTGTCCCTTTATTCCAAATTTTATTCATTCTCTTACCTCCTCCACCATTCCCTACAATTCTTCTTCACCCAAAGGAATTCCTACATTAAATTTTGTGACTCTATAACTCTCTAAGGCCATCATTTGTATCTAGGTTTTTCTCCACAATCCGATTCACTAAAACACAATGCCTCCAAAGTAAAGCCACTCAATTACCCATTTGTGGTAGCTATTCAACCCTAAAAGACATCATGAGACCTAATAATCTAAGGATAAATTTTTGGTCAAGGCTATAATGCAATCAAAATAAAATTCCATGACCCCTTATACATTATGGCCTAATAATTGATTTTATAAACAACATTAATATGCATGAAGGGAAAATCAAGGCCTACATAAGGGTCCATGATTTTATGTCCAAAGCAAACAAAATATTCAAATTAAAATCCAAGTTACTATGGACACAACCCTATAAAATAATACCATCGATAACACAATTGCATCTAAAGGAATAAATAGTCAAACAAGGTGATCAATAAAAATACCATGCAAGACCAAGTTAATTTGTCAAGGCTGAAAAACAATTAAATTATTAAAAATATCAATCATGAAGTCTAGCAACAAGGACAAAAGAGACTCTAAGGACTAACAATGGTTTAGGAACTTAGTCATAACCCATTATACCTATCAAAGTCACATATAACTACTTGTTGTCTTTCTCTACCATTTTCCCTAGTTACAGGATCCTACCAGTAAGCCTAACTCATCAATCTATTCTTGCTATCATCATAAGGGACATTAACAACCTCTGAACTAGAATTGATATCTAATAATGATAAAATTTTGAATTTGAATAGAATATTTATGATGATATAAATGAATCAAATATAATATTTAGACCATTAATCAATTTCCTATTGTAATTAGTTAAGTGCCATCATTATATCATGATATGCATAAACAAGCATAATCATCCTAATCATTTTTGTAATAATAAATCAAATCATAATTAATAATTATATCAATAGGGTCATAAACAATAAACATAATACCTTATCATAATCAATATATTGGTCAACAAGTGAAGGTGTATCAGCTGTAAGGTTGTGACCATATATATATATATATATATATATATATATATATATATATATATATATAGAGAGAGAGAGAGAGAGAGAGAGATGTATAATAAGAATCAATATATATATTTTAGCTATATCCACATAGGCTTAAGTTATTTTGTGCTTAGATAACAATGGTATAATGTTTAAAATAGAATATGTGAGTTATACAATAATGGCTATACCTCATCCTTTATTTATTTTTCTTTCCTTTAATACCCAATTATCTCTCTCTCTCTCTCTCTCTCTCTCTCTCTCTCTCTCTCTCTCTCTCTCTCTCTCTCTCTCTCTCTCTCTCTCTCTCTCTCTCTCTCTCTCTCTCTCTCTCTCTCTCTCTCTCACTCACTCACTCATTAGTATGATAAGATTTGTGTGTAAACAATCATGGCCTCATAATGGCTATGATTAGATATATAGCTGGGACCTATCATTCAAAAGTATATACAACTAAATAATAGACTATTAAAAATCTCCTTTTATGTGATGATTATTCATAAAGTATTAAACAAGGGATATTTAGAGTGTTTATGGCTGAATCTTAAAACCACCAAATGGATAAATTTTATAGTCATGTGTTTTAGTATGATAGGTATGATTTATTTTTTTGTTAAATACTAAATTGATTCATTTTGAATCTCAAAAGGTATGCATCAAATATATCAGGTGTCCAAAACATAAGTTATATAATTATTTATAATATAATTTCACTATTGAAAAGGTTTTACATTTAGAAAACTACATTTATCTCATGAAAGTTAATGAATTTAATTATCATGTTTCAATATGTATGGTATAAAGGTAGGACCGTAATAAATTCTTTTAAATTGTTGTTTACATTTGATTAGATATTTAATAAGATAAAAAATAATTTTGATTGGAAATTAGTTTCTTGACTTAATTTAAGCTAGGGTAAATCACCCAATGATATTAGAGAGTAATAAAACTATTTATTATTGTGACATTTTGATGTTTTTTAGAAATTAAAATAATTCTAGAATGCCTAGCAAGAAAAGTGTAACCTTATGAGCTTACACTAACACACTATACAAATAGTTATAATGTAAGTGGTGAAACCTTGTGGTCCACTTTAAATGCTTGTTTCCTTCTATGATTTTTTTGTCGAGGGATATTCCCTAGCATGGTCCATTTGTATTATTATTTAAAGTTTTTAGGTGATTTATATGATATTAGGATACTAAGTACTTGATATGTGATTGAAAAAATTGTTGGGTGGTTCACCTTCAATAAGAAGAAAACTATTATCCATGTGAACCTCATAAAGAAAATTAAATATATGAGTTTCATTTTTAATAAAACAATACTTTTTAGTGTGGTAGTTTTCTTGATATCAAATATGTATGTTTGCATTATTTCATTTTAATCACGAATTTTATTCCATCTAATATGGTCAAGTATGAAGGTATAAGTAAGAATTTACATGCTTTATTATACGGTGATTCTTGACTCTGTGTGTGTGTGTGTGTGTGTGTGTGTGTGTGTGTGTGTGTGTGTGTATTTAGGACTTATTATATTTCCAATTTGAGTTGGTAAATTCTAAATGATTGAATATATATTGATTATAAAATATAAAACTTATTATTTCCTAAAATAATTTGTCCTAGGTGATTAAAATCTAAATATACTTGTAGACACCGAAATCTAGCCACCGATAACCTTCAGCCAGGCTTTTAACTAATTTCTGCCAAAATGAATAATTTAGCTTAAAAATACTAAAATGAATTAAATGAGTTTAAATTGATATATTAAAGTGTTTATTTTTTCTAGAGTATCATTAAATGGGGTAATTCAATTTATGGGCTAGCTAACTTTGTTCAGATCATTTTGAGTCAAAATGCCAATTTTGCACCTAAGTGATCTAGATTGCTCTTTTCTATCAAATTTATTGTACAAGATAAGTGTCTTTGTTATTTTGTGTTTGAAACATCCTAAATTATAATATGGTTCCTATTAATCTTACATTGACTTTCAATTCCAATCCAATCAAATTTTGGATCAATAACAAGGCATTCTGATCAATTTGAGTAATTTATGTACAAAGTGCTTAATCATGCTTAAGAGCTAACAAAACCAAATTAGAGAATAATTAATTATTCCATGGAAAATTATTGAATACTTGTTTTTAAAAATTAATATTGAATAATTGCATCATTAGGTGACCTCAATTCTTGGGAAGATATCCCTAGGCCATAAATGTCACAAATATCAGGATTATGGGTCTCCCATGCCTCATAATGACCCTACATCCTCTTCAATGACCCTTTTTCCAATGTAAAAATAAGGATAATTATATATTTAATTACAAAAAATTGAATTAATCTTCTACCACACATCTTCATTTTAAGATGGACGATTCAGGTTGATTTTGAGCAATCTCAAAAATCTATAAATAACAGGCCTTGCCTATTAAATTTCAAGCTTAATTTGTGTAAAATTTACCATGTAAAATTGATTAAAAGAGATATCACATGAAAAATTTATGATTCCAAAATATTGATCCAAGCCAAGCCAAAGCCACAAGGTGCCAAGGAGAAGAGGAAATGACCAATCGTCCTTTAATGAAGACTTCATGAGCACACGTTGAGTAAGCCACTACAACAAGAATTTGAAGCATCAAATAAAGGTAAAGGATTTTAATTTTTATTTAATATTTATTTGTGTTTTTTCATTTATTTTATTATTAATCTAACACTAGTAACGAGGCCCTAAGATGTATACTAGTTAGTGTGTTTTTATCAATTTGTTTTCATTTTGGGACTAACACAATACTAATCACTTCTCTTGAGTAAAATCCTAGTTCACATAATGGTATGCTCGGTGTGTTCAAACACATTACACACATGAATAAGATAATTATGCAACTTTAAAACCTTTATTTGGATCATTAAAAATTTTGTAAATTGATTTTCTAACTTTGTTTTGCCATTTTTCTTTGTCATAGGTTTACACAGTAACTGTAACCAGTTTAGTGAATCATCAATGGTCATTTTAAAACATTATTAGTTAAGTATAATTGTCATAAAGTAGCATAAACATCTATAGTTAGTAAAACCATCATGAGTCTCCATAACCATTGTTGGTTAGTAAAAGCATTGTCGGTTTGCATAAACATCACCAGTTAGTATAACCATCATCAGTTAGTGTAACCATCACCAGTTAGTATAACCATCTATGGTCACTATGTTTTTATAAAAAAAACCCAAAATCTCATTTTTATAAGTTGGTTATTTCACCTTCAAAACTTATTCTAAGCTAAACATCTTGCTAACATTTTTTTTGTAGCTTTTACTTGAAAAATCATCAAAGCATGCTTAAAAAAATCCTTTTGAACTTCTTTTAGGGTGTTTTAAAATGAATCAAAATTTTCATTTTGGTGATTAAATTAAAATAATTTAGGGTGATATTTCTTAAATCTTGTGTTTAGCTTTCAAAGTTACAAATTAATACTAAGGGGTCAAAAGAACACCATCTAATTTTTCAAATTGGTGCTTAAAATTGAACTCACTTGTCTAATTTTTTGTATTCAATAGTTGTTTAGTTGTTTTTTGATTGGAAAAGAGAAGGATGTAACATTTTTAATCTTCCATTTTTCACCTTTAGGGAATGATTGGAATCAAAAATGCCATCTTTATTTCAAAAAGCCTAGTCCAAGGCTTAGAAAGAATGTCATCCAAAGCACTCCCCAAAAACTCATCAAAGTTTGGGTGACCTTGAAAATGAACCTAAAGTCTTTATATTAGTCTTTTATTTCATGAAAACTTGGCTTGCAAGGGGGAGATCATTACCTCCCATGAATTCTTTATGGAATCTTTGACCTGGGGTTTCATCTCCTAACATTGACTTTATTTGGCTCTATATTGGAGTTTCACACAAGACGTAGTGGCACTTTGGATATTGTACTACACTAAGTGAATAAAAAGATGTAGTGGTTGTAGAAAGGACTAAACATTTTTGCATAATCCAAGTGATACAGACCTAAAATCCATGCTTTTCTTTTGCATTGTTTTATGTTAAAGTCATTATGCAATTGATTCCCCTAGAATGTTTATAAACTTGTAGATCTTAGAAAAATATTGACTTGTCATGGAAGTATTATTGGTGTGAGGTGCACCTAAAGGTCCATGTCATAGTACTATAATTTGAGAGAAGGGGGTTGTAAAAACCCTACTATATAATGTGCATCTACTTTTGGATGAACACTTAAAATCCTCCCAAATGACATATATTGATGGATTCCAACAATTCCAAGTAACCTTGTTAGTTTAGGATATAATAGAAATTAATTAGTTGGTTTTGTCCTAGATTGAAGTATTTTTTAGAGCCAAAACTTGGTGTAAATAAATGATGCAAACCAAACACATAGTCTTCATTTTCCTTTGAATAAAGAGGCATTATGTTGCCCACATGAAATCATCAATTTGCCTTGTTTAAAATTCATAAAAATTTGGAGTCATATCATCCACTTTGGCATAGTTATGCTACCAAATTCAATATAAACCTTTTCCAAATTTTTTTATGTCCATTTATAATCTAAATTATAAATTTCACCTTTATGAGTTCATAGGTTGATGTGTTAAGTGGGTTTGTGATTTGCACTAAACTTGAGGGAACTTAGGTTCAATTCCCAATTTCGGTTGAAGGTCATTTTAAGACTCATGATCATTATCACCACTTGATAGACTTAAGTAATTTTGTGCTAAACACTTGAACTTTGATTCTATGCACCACAACCTTTTGAGTCAAGAAGTTTGGTGTTATGCTATCAAACTTGTGAGAAATTATTTTTGGCTTAGAGAGTTTTTGAAACAGGTATTTTGTCACATCTTTTAGGTAGTCTCACATTGTTATGCTACCCAAAAAAAATTAGATATTGTTTCATAGGCCTTCTTTCATAGATTCCTACAGTTTCAAACTAATTTTAGTATACTTTTGTGAACCTTTGTCTAGCATAGTTACGTAGTTCACTTTTGTCTAGCTTATTTGTCAAAAGAACTAGTTTTTATATCATTATTTATGAGAAAATAAACTATCTCTAAAGTGGATTTTGTTCCATACCTTATACCTATTTGATCAATTCCATATCGAAGAATCAAATGCCTAATGTTTTTTAGATGTCTTTCAAATCTGTTAGATTTAAAATTTTATCTATTTTTAAAGTCTAGCTTTTGATGTTGTTTAGGTAAGAGTCCTAGTGCATGCCTTGTTTGAGCTTCATTTTTATGTCAAATTTAGCCAAAAGACCTATAAAATTTTAATTTTATACATTAGAATGATTTTAAACACTTTGACCTTAGCATTTGGCATTTATATTATTGATTCATTTACTTAATCTTTTTTATAAGACGTGTAACATTACACACTTAACGTTAGCTTGTGTTATCATAAATATTTGCATAGATATTTTGATACTTTTGACAAACCTAGACCAAATTTTAACACCATAGTTTTAGACATTTTCATTTTAGATTTTATATAACTCTCTTCCCTTTCTATTTCAAATCATTGACTATGGATCCCAACATTTATTCCTACACTTGTAGTGGACTCATGTACAATCGCAGGATTAGTAATGTCATTATGTAGGAAGAAATGGTGCAAGAACCATACATAGATAATATTTATTATGAGATGGGTCCTTATCCCTCTTATAATACTCAATTAGGGGAACAAATCCAAGATTCATTAGCTAGATATTTGGTTATTACACTGCCTTATTCAGAATAAGACCAAGAACAAACCACACAATACTTATAGCTAACCAACCAGTTCTACAATAGTCATGCTCTACTAATACCCTTTCCACATATGATCCATTTTTATTTTAGCATCATTTATTGGAGAAAAAAGATGATATTTTGGTTAAATCCATAGAGGTAGGGGATAAGTTTCCATTAGACTTCCACCATGAGAATTTACCAAGCCTAATAAGAATTCTCCATGTAATAATTTATAATCAAAAGGCTTCTTCTATAAATCCTTTGGAAATAGTCCAAACAACCTATCAAGACCCTAATATGCCTAACAGAGGTAAAAACCTCATACAAGACCATTTTAACCAAATGTAGATGGCATATAAAACCTAATCAAATCAAGCATGTAATTTCAATCAGATGACCATGGTGAGAAAACCTCTTATTGACTTAGTTCCTTCAATAGGAGTTTTTATAGAGTTAACTCATCAAGATAATTAGAGTTTAGATCCATTCATGAAAAACGCTTCAGTGGAAAACTTGATGCATATGCCCATTATTGAATAAGTGTCTTCTACTTCTACACAAAATAATGAGCAAAATATAGTGGAAAATTTGCAAGTAATGTCTAATCCAAATCAAATTGGTAATAATGCACAAATAACTAGTCAAAAAAATTTGCCTTCAGTTAACACTACAAGTGGTTATCCAAATTAGGGAGTAAGAGTTTATACATCCTAACATCAACTAGCTACTTCATCAACTGTGCAACCAATAATATTAGGTAGTTAAATAACACCCAATGTCACACCTCAATAATAGAATGTGATAAATCCTACTCCTCTTCAATAAGGGATGAGTAGTATTCTAAAATAATAGGCACAATCTATTATGCCAATGTAATAGAGGCTAAATGTATTACAACTAAAATAAGGGGAAACTAATGTTCTACCTTATCAAGTTATGACAAGCATACCTCTTCAGTCATAGACTAGTGTACCAATCCAAAACCAAATAATGACTAGACAACAATGTGTAAATATTGGTTAGTGATAGATGCAAAATATTAAATACAGGATCACTTCCCAAGAAGAATTCATGTAACAAAGAGGCTCCCATGTTTCTCAATTACGTACTAGACAACTATTCGTTCAAAATGTGCCACAAGTTTAGAGACAGGGTCATGCTCCACAAGTTCCCACTCAATAGAAAGGTTTGATTAGTCAAAAACATGTCCCTTTTCAATAAAAATAGGCATAGTATAGTTATATCCCTCCATCTCAACCACAAAATCCTCCAAGTCAAACCTTCATAGACAACCCAAACTAGAATATTACACAACCAAATGTGTAATTTTAAGTACATCCTAACCCATGTATGCATATTCCTAGTCCATTTCCCAGCCAAACCCATATACCCCAATATATATCTCCATCATACCCTAGTCCAAGTGTCACACTTGTGACCTCCCAACTATCTACCCAAATCAAGGTTCTCCCCCAAACCAATGTTCCTTCTAGTTTCCTATCCCAAGAATTATAATAGATAAAGGATGTAATTACTACCATTTAGGCTAGGAAATAGACTAGTAATTAGAAGTTGGATGACTTGTGTTCTTATCCATTCAACATGGAGTACTTGAAGATACTATTTCCTCTGGCATACAAACCACTAAAATTTGACAAATAGAAAAGGAAACGTGACCCTAATGCCCATTTAACCAAGTTATTTGTCACATGTCAACTAGTGCCATATAGTGATATATACCTTTTATTTTTGTTTCCAAGGAGCTTGGCTAGACAAGCCTTAGGGTGGTTCTTAAAATTTCCTAAGAATTCCATAATAGATTTTGATGATCATTCTAATAAGTTTGTGTAGCACTTTTCCTATAATTTTGAACATGAGATTTCATTGGTTGACTTAACACAAATAAAACAAAATGTTGGTGAGAGTTTTACAAGTTATCTATAGTGATGGAGAGCCCTTACAAGCTAATTCACCCATAGTTTATGAGGTAAACAATTAGTCACTACGTTTACTAAAAATTTTCATAGTGAGATAGCTTATCATCTGGAACTACAATGTGCACATACTTTCAAGGAGATCATCAAAAATGGTTTGTTGATTGAGTGAGCCCTTATTAATAAATGGATCATCAAGATTACATCAACTAATTAAAATCAAGGTACCAATCAGGGAAGTGACCAAAACCAACATCCAATCTAAGTGCAAACATCACAACTAGCACACTCCAATAACTAAGATAGACCAAAGCAATTCAACAACAATAAGAATGTTATGGGTAATGGAGTAACTAAGTCATGCCATGTCTAAATAGTGTAAACATCATATTGACCACCTTTTTAGATTACTCCTACCCAAAAACCTCTCCAACCAACACTACAAGAAAAACAACCAAGACTCATGCAACAAATGCATCAACCTTTACCATTACAAACCCCTACTCCAAGGAAAACTATGCCTATGCATCATGTATTTAGTGACTTAGGAGAGCCTATTGAGTTTGTATTTCTCACACTTTCTACTACTAATCTGATTATTTGGCCTATACTAAAGCATTATCCACAAGGCATTCTTTATCGTGGTTGGTACCATGAAAATGAATTCTATAAATATCATTAGGTTAATGGGCATAATCAATAAAGATGTTTATAAATCAAGCATTTGATTGATAATACATTCAAGAATGGGAAGATAACATTAGATAATGGCACTTCTACCTCTAATCAAACTCTTGGTATTTATCAAAACCCCTTTCCCCAACATAACACACAGTAGTAGAATAACAATCAACAACAACACCGACCAATCCAATAAAAAAATAAATGGTATCAAAATCAAAGGTTGAACTAGTAGAATCAGTAGAATCAACAACAGAACCCATAATATCAGAACAATGGACAAAACCGAGGTCATAATGGTAACAACCAGTAAACCTACCAAGTAGTTACACTTTACTATAATAGGGTTATAGGTCATATTGCAGGGGGTAATGTTAATACCATCTCCATTTATCATAGACTAAGCACTAATTAATCCCACTCAACCAAATTACATGGATAATCCTTTGACCTAAGACTGGACATAGGCAAACTATCAAATTGGAACTCCTACTTTTAGACCATATACTAATAACTTGTCCTTGCCATGTGACCACATACAAGTGCACTGGAAATCAAGACGGGTCCTATCTGGCCCCACACCATTTCTAGCATTAATTAGTAATTATGGTCCAACATCTAATCTCAATTATTCAATCATAACTTGGAGGTGAAATATTACTATCCTAGGTCCAAAACCATCTGCCACATTGCCTATTATCCAAATAACCTTTCTACCTCAAAATACACCATTCAACATTAACCAAGATAAGAATTTTGATATTGTGGAGCAATTTTAGAAGACACTAGGACAAATTTCTATTTTATATTTTATAAGAATGTCAACAATCCAAAATAACATTTTAAATGAGTTATTAACCTAATCTACTATTTTAGTGACATATCCCCTAATAAATTTCAATCTTCAGTTGGACACCTAGCTCCAGCCCAATAAATCACATTCAACCAAGGTGATATGTCTTGCCTTGGCCCACTCTATAATAATTCATTATACACAGAAGTTTATATAAAGTGGAATAAAGTGAAACATGTTCTTATAGGCAATGGATCAAGCCTCAACATAGTGTTTCTAAAGCTCATCAAGCTTCTTGGGTATATAATGGCAGATTTCCATCTAGAAATGATAACTATCAAAGCCTATGATAACTAGAGAAGAGAATCACAAGGCACTATTAGCTTACCAATTAACATTGAGCCTTTGACCCTTGATACACTTTTTCATGTGTTTTATCTTGAGTTATCATATAATATGCTTCTAGGTAGGCCTTGGTTACATGAGATTCATGTAGTCTCATCAATGCTATACCAATGTATCAAGTTCTCCCACTTAGGGACAGAAGTGAATATTCTAAGAGATTGACACCCATATGAACACTAAACATCTAGAGACTGAGTCTCAAAGATATAATTACCAATATGGCATGAATCCAAGCTCTAAGTAGGATAAAATAAAGGCCATACTTATTGATTCTCCAAAGGATAATTGCATAGATCCTAATACCTTGGATTCCTTTTCCCACATGCCACCTCCTAAAGCTTCTAATCATTTTACCATTTCAGATAATGGTCCAAGGGAGTATGTGACCCATTATACCTTCCATATTACCAATCTTCCTCAGAATCCAAAGACCTTTGGATGACTTAAAAGTACCCCACACATGCATTGGCAATAAAAGAACAAAGATAAGGGGCTATCATGTTTGTACTAACATTTGGCCTAAAACTAGACCCTCTTGAAGTGGATGAATCATGCTTATACAATGATGACCAAGCTAATTAATATAAAATTGAAGAGTATCCTATTCCCAATAGGATCATGGAGCATCAAGATTATGAAGGAATAGACCTTAAACCAAATCAACAAGGAACCATTGAGCCAATCTCCATGACTAAATATAAAATACCTTATGGACTTAGATTTAAACCACCTAGGGGTGAACCCAAATATCTTATTTAAGTTTAATCATCTATGGATAGTGATGATGATGATGATAATAAAGTAGAGTCTAATCATAGCCTCACCTTTGATGACCTAGCTGAGACTAACCTGTTTAATAATAATGCCATTTATACCCTTACCTAGTCATTTATCACAAATGATTGCCATTATACTATCCCCAACTGATGGATTAGGACCAAGAAGAATCTAATTTACCAATTGATGAGTTTTAAAATGATGAGGCATTTTTGAATTTTTAGGCATTATAGACAACATTTCATTGGGAGATCATAAATCAGGAGTCTCAATTACATTAGATCCTGAAGCATATTTTGGAGAGTGGGTGAACACCCTTAGCCAAAAGCAAATAAATAAAACAGTGAGGTCCTAAAGTGAAAACTTCTTTGAGACACTTTCTAACCAAGGAAAAAGTGAAGATAAAAGCAAGTCTAGTGGTGAAATCTTATTTCAAGTGTCATTAGATAGGGGTGTTCATTCTTCTTTGAATTTAGACCAAGAGACCACCAATGATGAACTTGCCTATGGATCCAAGTTTATTTTTTGCAACAACAAGTATTTGATATAATTATTCAAGAATTTTTGACTATTTTTTTCACATGGATAGATCTCCCATTAGGGGACTAATATTCATCATGCCTAAGAGACATTAAAGAGCAAGTCCTAATGGAGGACCCTGATATAGCTTAATAGTTCAAGTCTTTGCCCATTATCCTAGAAGATGGTTCAACCCTTCTAGTTGAAGACATAATAGAGGTAAACATTGACACTCCATCAAACCATAAATGGATAAAATTAGGCATGTCCCTTAGTGAGGAGGAATGTGAAGTCTTTATAACTCTTTTGAGATAATTTGTAGATATCTTTACATGGACTTATTCTAACATGCCATGTTTGGACCCCACCTTGGTTTTGCACCACCTTATGGTCAATCCTGATGTCAAACCATTGAAACTAAAGTTACGTAAGATACATCCTCACATTTCTATCTTGGTAAATAGAGATTTAGAAAACCTCTTAGAAGTAGGATGTATTTGATCCATTGACTACTTAAAATGGATATCTAATGTTGTACCTATTAGCAAAAAGACTAAAGGAATCTATATTTGTACTAATTTCTGAGACATGAATAAATATTTTACTAAGGATGACTTTCCATTGCCTAATATTGACATAATCATCGACTCCATAGTGGGTTATGAAATGATTTCACTCATGGATGCTTTATAGGATACAACCAGATCATAATAGCACCAGAAGACCAACATAAAAAGCATTCACCACTCCATGGGGAACATTTTGTTATTCGGTATTAGGAATTCTAGATTTACATATCAAAGGGCCATGACTATTATATTCTATGATATGATGGATGGTATTGTTGAAGACTATGTTGATGACATATTAGGAAAATCCAAAACTAGGGCCAACCATTTTGTAGTGCTCTATAGGATATTTAAAAGATTTCAGGAGTATAAAGTCAAATTCAATTTAAATAAATGTGTGTTTGGAGTAACCTAAAAAAATTTACTTGGATTCATTATGTCTCTTAGGGGAACTAAAGTCAATCCAATCAAAGTCCATGCTATAATCAGAATGCTACCACCAATAAATTTGAAGCAACTCCATAGTTTTTAGGGTAAAATCCATTCAATCTAATACTTCATATCTCAGCTAGTAGAAAAGTGTCATTCATTTACACGTATTTTAAATAAGGGAGTTGTTTTTCACTTAGATGACCACAACCAAGCAACTTTTCAGCAAGTTAAAGACTATCTAGTTAATCCACTTGTGTTTATTACCTCTTATACTAAGAAATTCATTCTTGTTATATTTATTAGATACTGATAATGTTGTGGGGGCACTTTTATCTCAACATGATAATAGTGGAAAATAACATGTAGTATATTGCTTAATCCATAACATGGTCACACATGAAAACAACTATACACCTATTGAAAAATCTTGTCTATCTATGATCTTTATTGCTCAAAAACCACACCATTAAATGTTGAACAATAAGACCATGGTCATTTCAAAATTAGATCCACTCAAGTATCTACTATCTAAAATAAATTTAAAATGTAGAATGGCCAAATGGATCATGCTTCTTAGTGAGTTTGACATAGAGTATGTCAATCAAAAGATAATCAAAGGATAGGTCCTTATAGATCAACTTGTTGAAGCACCCCTTACAGACACAAAGCCACTCACATTTTATTTTCCTGATGAATCCATAATGACCATCATTGACACACGTCTTGAGGAGTAGCATTGGATGTTCTATTTTTATGGTTCATTTATTACACATGGATCTAAGGTAGGCCTCTTATTTATTACACCATATGGGGATATAATCCTTAAATTATTTAGAATCAATTTTCCTTATATAAACAACATAGCTGAGTATCAAACACTAATCTCAGGACTTCGACAAGTAGTACACTAGAACATATCTCATCTTCAAGTTTATGGTGATTCTTAGTTAATCATCAATCAGGTCAAATACCATTTCCAAACCAAAGATGAAAAGTTAGTTTCATATAAGGCTGTTGTCAATACCCTAAATTAGCAAATTATAAATATCCAATTTTACCATATACCAAGGGCTAGTAATAGAACTCTATATGTCATGGCTAATATTGACTCTCTAATTTGAAAAATAGACAAAGCTAGAGAGTATCAATTCCTCATCAAGAATTTGGTCATACCAGCTCATAAACCTTCAATTGTGTCAATAATTTTTGATATTGTTGGTCCTAATTCTATCTGGTACTCAAAAAATTTACAACTACCTTCATAAATAATTTATACCATATAACCTATCTTTAAAACAAACCAAATCCTTTATCCATCATTCCACTCATTATACTCTACTTAGATCCACCCTTTACCACCATATTTTTGATGGAACTCTGCTTCATTATTTAACATCAGTAGAGTCTAAACTAGCATTAAGGGAAGTTAATTAAGGGGTATGTGGAGATCATTCTAATACGGAATTCTTATCCAAAAATATCTTGCCTACTAGTTATTGTTGGCCCATGATGGATGCAGATGCAACTACATATGTAAAGAAATGTGACAAATGTCAATGGAATGCTAATCTGATTCATGCCCCATCTCAAACTCTAAAATTGATGTTGACACCATGTCCATTTTATACATGGGTAATCAACCTCATTGGCAAGATCAAACCCACTTCATCAAATAGTCATAAACATATCATTACCCCTCACTTACATGACTGGAAAGCAAATTTCCATGTTCATCTTCAACCATCTCATTTTACACTATGGTATCCCCTCTAATATTATATCTCATAATGGAGGATCATTCAAGAACAAGGATGTTGATAAGATATGTATCAAATATAACATCACATAATATTTTTCTATAGCATACTAGGATCAAGGTAATGGTCAGGCTTAATCATTAAATAAAACCATTATCAATATTCTAGAAAAGATTTTCAATGATATTGATCATGATTGGCACCTTGAGATATTCCCTACCCTTTGGACGTACTATACCAATCATTGTACCCCCATAAAAAACACTCCATATTCACTTGTTTATGATATTAAATCCATCCTTCCCGTTGAGGTTGAATTACCTTCACTATGCATATATTTAAAGCATGTCCTAGATGATCATGACTATCGAGTAGCTCACTTGAAAGATCTAGACCTAATTGATGAAAAATGCATAGCTACACTCAATAATCTTCAAGCATATCAGAACTGACTCAAAGGCCACTACAATTAATGGGTCAAGTATATAAAATTTGAACTTAGTGATCTTGTTCTTAAAGAAAACCAAAAGAATACCATGGCTAAAAATAAACATAAAGGTAAATTCAAACCAAACCTATTAGGGTATTTTATCATTACTATAGATTATGGATCAAGAGAATATAGGCTTGCAACACCAGATAGAGAAGAACTTCTTAAGCTGATGAATATTATTCACCTCAAGTACTATTATTATTGAGTGTTAAGGTGTATTATTTATAAGTACCATTTCAAGTTGTGTCATTTTATCACTATTATTCTTTATAAAAATATCATGCTTATCATTCCTTTTAGCCCATTCCATCTTCTTTATCATCCTGTTATATTGACTAAACATGTTCTAAATCTTATCCACGCAGCCTATTTGACCTTGGATTTTTGCCATTCATTACATATTTTTAGCATCAAGAAATCTGATTAGTTTCATTAGTTGTTTCACGTACTTTAGATATAAATCATATTTTGGAGTATTATGATAGAAGTTTTAGTAGTTACATCTTTCATTTATTATTCCTTTCTTATCATAGGGCTTACTACTAATTATAACCACCTTTGGGAAAATTAGTACCATTGATCCATGTTGTTGTGTCCTAGTTATAACTGCTTATGGAAAAATTAAAAGGCAACATTTTTTATTGAGCCTTGATATACCAACTTGCCACTTCGTATGCCATACTATGGCTTTTTACCAACTATGCCTATTTTTTCTGAATTGACTGCTACACTAGTCAAATTACTCCACTATAAGGGTAGAACTATAGTTACTTGAGGCCACACTCTTAGACTATGTATGTAGCACTTGATACTTATTGAGGTCAGCTCAACCATGCTCTCACCATTTTTTAAGAAACCTAAGCCAAGATCTCTCCATTTTGGGAGCAACCTAAGCCATGCTCTTTCTATTTTGTGAGTAACCTAAGCCACACTCTTGCCATTTTGTGAGAAATCTAAGCCATGCTCTCATCATTTTTTAAGTAACCTAAGCCACACTCTCGCCATTTTGTGAGCAACATAAGCCATGCTCTCATTATTTTGTGAGCAACCTAAGCCATGCTCTCATAATTTTGTGATCAAACTAAGTTTGAATGCTCTCACCATTTTTTAAGTAACCTAAGCTTGAATGCTCTCACTATTTTATGATTAACTTAAGTTTAAATTCTCTCACCATTTTGTGAGCTTAAACAATTTAGTGTTTCATCATTCTTGATCGAGTTGAGATACTTCAAAAATTCCAAAAACATTTTTAAAGCCGTTAGAACAAACCAAAAAAATTAACCATTTCTTTACCTTAAGGATTCTGGGAACCCTTACTAAGAAAACCACTTGTCACTTAGTTTCGCCACTTTTTTTGGCCTTTTCTCTCACGTAATTGACATTTTACAAGACCATTCCTATTCTTCTATCACATCTATTCTATTTGTTTTCATTATTTA
The DNA here is from genome assembly GCA_037957365.1 of Torreya grandis. Taxonomy (NCBI): domain Eukaryota; kingdom Viridiplantae; phylum Streptophyta; class Pinopsida; order Cupressales; family Taxaceae; genus Torreya; species Torreya grandis. The sequence goes on from JARHVA010002323.1 coordinate 48,401, forward strand.
TCACATTCTTCCCATTCTCTGAGAGAACTACATTTGGCTTAAATTTTTTATTGGATATTACATCCATGGAACTATGTAAGTAACATCTACTTGCCTAGTACATATGGTGATAACTCGGCCACCCCCTTCCTTTTTATTTTATTCCTCTATTTTGTTTATTTGTTAATTTGTTACCTATTTTTTAGGGCAAATGTTTGTATGGTTTCTACTAAGTTATCTATTTTTTTTATTTCTACTTATTTTGTTTATTTTTCTACCTATTTATTTACTTTCATCACTATTTCCTTGATTTAGTTTATGTATGTTTATTGGGTGATTCCTTGCCCACACTTATACTTGAATCCATCCATATTCATATTTTTACATTGTGATCATGGTTTTTATCAGTAGTGCATTGTTTTCTATTTGAGTATTATTTTTTAGGAGTCAGTCCTTATGCATATTTTTGCCAAGTCTTCATGATGTTATATCATGATGCCTATCGAAACATGCTATAAAAAACTTCAACTTCAAGAAGTCTATTTAGTAATGGAGGCATCAACATCTCTTTGACACTAACATCTTAATTCAATCTTAATCATATCCCAAATACATTAATTAACCATGTAATAATTTCAATCTTTAATAGTTTAGATGAGCATCTCCCTACTAGTAGGTTATTCAAATTCATCATTATCCTCTATGTTAAGATACCATCATCAATCATCCAATCAATCATGTTTACCATAATCAGGGTCCAATGATTATAACTACCTATGGGTAATCATTGCACACCATCCTACCTACATTTCTCAATGATTATAACCACCTTTGGGAAAATCATTGTGTTGTCACCACTTTATGTTTTCTATCCATTTAGGGGCACATTGTTATCTTTTTTGTCTATCCTAACTGTGGCATCTCCATCTTCTCAATGATTATAATTGCATTTTGGTAAATCATCGTGTTATCATACAATGATGTCACTATCAGGGTACAATGCTCATAACCACCTTTGGGAAATGATTGTACACTATCCCACTTGAATTCTCAGTGATTTTGAATAATTTTTCAAAATCATTATGTTTTCACCCCATCATCATTCCTTTCATTTGTCCCCTTGATCCATTCTTTCTTTTGAGGGACCGCTTGCCAACCTTTCTTTGTGTTAACCATTCCCTAGAGGGGGTATCATATCATTAATTTATCATCATTATAGTTGTAGGAATACAAAACTTTTTCATACTTTGAGAAGACATTATTGTGCTTATATCTTGTAATGCTTCCCAAATACGTGAAAATTATATACACCTAAATCTAGCCATTGATAACCTCTAGCCAGGGTTTTGATTAATTTCCACCAAAATGCACAATTTAGCTTAAAAACACTTAAATGCATTAAATGAGTTGAAATTTATACATTTAAGTTCTAATTTTAGCTAGTGTATCATTAAGTGGGGCAATGTAATTTATGGGCTAGATAACTTTGATGAGATCATTTTAACTCAAAATGAAAATTTTGCACTTTGCTATTCTGGATTGACCTTTTATATAAAATTTGTTGTACGATATGTGTGTATTTGTTATTTTGTGTTGTCAACATCCTAAATTGGATAAGGTTCCAACACATCTAACATTGACTTCCAATTCCAATCTAGTCAAATTTTGGACCAATAACAAGGCATTCTGATCAATTTGAGTAATTTGTGCACAAAGTGCTTAATCAACCTTAAGAAATAATAAAACCAAATTAGTGTCCAATTAATAAATCCATGGAATAGTTTTGAATACTTGTTTTTAAAAATGAATATTTAATAACTGCATCATCAGGTGACCTCATTTCTTGGGAAGACATCCTTAGGCCATAAATGCCATAAATATCATGACTATGGGTCTCCCATGGCTCATAATGACCCTCCATGCCTCTTCAATGCCCCTTTTTTCAATGTCATGATGAAGATAATTATAGATTTAATTTCAAAAAATTGAATTAATCCTTAACCACATATCTTCATCTCAAGATGGATGGTTCAGGTTGATTCTAAGCAATCTCAAAAATTTATAAATAGGAGGCCTTGCCTATTGAATTTTAAGCTTTATTTGTGAAAATTTACCTTGTAAAATTTATTCCAAGAGATCTCACATGCCAAATTTATGATGGAAAAATATTTATCCAAGCCAAGCCAAAGCCACAAGGTACCAAGGAGAAGAGGAGATAGCCAAGTCTTCTTTGATGAAGATTTCATGAGCACAAGCCAAACAAGCCACTACAACAAGCATTTAAAGAATCCTAGGAAGGTGAAGGATTCTTATTTTTCTTTACTTTTTAGTTGTGTTTTTCATTTATTTTTTGTTATTAATCTCACCCTATTAACTAGGCCTAGATATGTATTCTAGGTAGTGCATTTTTATTATTTTTTTTCATTTTGGGACTAACACAATACTAATCACCTTTCTTGAGACAAATTCTTAGTTCACAATACTCAATATCTTGTCTAAGTAAAATTTGAGAAAGGTCAATGGATGACTTATCAATAATTTTGGTAAGCATGATTTTATGGGGTTAAATCTTAACTTCGGTATAATGATATGATAATTTATTAAATCTTTGACTAGTTTGAGGAGATAAGGTTATCTCTTATTTCAAATCTTAGCTTCCATGAATAATTAATAGCACCAAGTTATTAAATTATGTTGTGAGATTTTTTTATGTTGTCCTCTTTCTTATTGGTCTCTAAAATGAGGTTCTTAGAGATATTATTTTATATTTTATGGACCTATTATTATGTACACTTATTGCATAATCAATGAAGTATAGAGGGTTGATTTTTTTTTATTTTTATTTTTTTTTGTGTGTGTGTGTGTGTGTGTGCATGCGCACGCGTGTGTGTTGGCTATACCAAGGTATTCTAGCAAGAGATGGAAAATGTATTTACCACATTTCATTAAGGTACTATTGTTGACATAGTGGATTACACCCTATAAATGAATTCTTATCTCTCTTCCTCCATATGGCACAATTGATAAATTCCTCTTGTTGTAGGTTGAAAATTTGAGGGATGAATCTCTAGATTAGGGGATAGCTCCCCTTGATACACCTTGAGGCCCTAGCTTTACTATTGTTAATAATAGGATGCAATGAAAAGGGAGAGAAATACTGAATCAAAACCTAAACTAATATGGTGATGCACGAAAATTGATGGTATACTCAGCTTTGACATACACTTTATACCAGAGAGAAGCAAGCATACACTTCATTCAAATGAGAACCTTTCCTAAATCATTGTTTGAATAGGGGATCCTATGGAGATATAGGGAGGAAAAACTACCAAAGGTATTTTAAGACACATTATGGATGGCCTATTTACATGTGCCTATACTCTGATTTGGATACTTCTTGTTAACCTACAAGAGAATAACTCACAATACACTAGATATATTAGCATACAATTATGAAAGAAAGAAAAGGAAATGACTTAATATAAGATGAAACCATAGATATATGCAAAAGTGTAAGTTCAAATGGAGGTAAAAATGGTTCTTTTGATTCAAGGTAAATTCCTTCAGGGCTTCGCCATATAATTCTAAGATATTTATTCTCAATGAGAATTTACAAATATATAGATAATTTAGAAACAAATAGCTAAAAAATTAAGGGATGAAAACCCATATTAAGTTAAACACTTCTGTAGAGACTACAAACCCATATTGTTTCCATATTCTTCTAATTGTGTATGGGAGAGCCATGTTGTAGATGTCCAAGTCACCACCCTTTTTGTCTTAAGCCTATAAAAACATGGGATACTCCCAAAAACTGATAGAACCATCCCCAAGTTGTGTTCATTGGACCATGCTCTCTTCAATGATGGGTGCAACTAGTTATGCAATAATGGCAAATTAAGAAAACATAGGATGCTCTCCTCTATAGTTTAAAAACTAATCTATTTTATTAGTTTTTGATAGATATATTTCACCAAATTTTTTAATTCTCCTTGTTAAGTTATCCATGCCACTTGTCTTGGTCTGAGTGGTCATTGCTTCTATCCTTTGTCTTTGTCAACAGTCAAACCTATTCTTTGTTTTGTCTTTTCCACTTTGTCTTTGATCATGTTTTATCTCCTTCCTTTGACTTCTCTTTAGCCTTGGCATTTTATTTGCTTGCTCTTTGACTTATCGGTCCTTTTGCCATGTTTTCCTTTGGACAAAATGTCTAAAGGAATTCTTTCTCTTGATTTTATTCTTTTCTTGAAGATCACATGCCCTTTAGGACTTTGAAATTTGTCTCTTGCCTTCAACTAGTTTCCCTCCACAAGGGTTTCTTTCATTTAAAAGTGCCCCTCAGGCTTTCTAAAATGGTCTTCACCTTTCCCAAGGTGCCCTCTACAAGGGTACTTACCTTTTGAACTTTTTGAAAATGTCCTCAAGCCATCAAAATTCCCTCTAAAGGAAATATATTACCTTTTTCAAATTTATTTAAACCATTTCAGGCATTCAATCACTTCTACTTATAAAAGTGGACAAGTAATGCACCTGCACAAACTTGATTTACACTAGACTAAGAAAAATGACAAAACACTTGGCTTTTTCATTAGAAAGGTCTAGTAGAGAACATATTTTACATAAGGTATCAGAGGGATTATCTAGCTAAACATGAACTAGATGACCTTTACAAATAAAAATGGGGGGGTGCTTAATTTTGGTTTATAATACTAAAAATTGGTCAACACAATTGGTGACTCATAGGAGAAACATGCTTGTTATGCTTGGCAAGACTAGTAGCCACAAATTCCATTGGGCATGGGATCAAGATGCATCTTGGAGAAGTCAAAAATATCTTTGTAAGGACCTATGAACCAACAAATATTTTACCACAAAGAACAAGGAAAAAACACACACAAAGGCTAAAAACACTACACACATACATAACAACACTTAGGTAAAATGAGGAAAAACAAGGAAATTATGTACATGAAAAAAGAAACTTAGAAATAATTCTTATTATATATCCCATTGACTAGGATATGTAAGTCTTCACCATCTAACTTGGAGAGTTGGAAATCATTGTGTTACTTTCATTGGGTGATGACATATGGGCCACTCTAAAAAGTGTCAAACTTTGTGTGCCTTCCAGGCTTGGCTAAGTCCTCATCCCACTTCAATACAATATCACCTTTTAAGAATCTCCTTGGTGTAGAACTTTTATCAAAATGCTTTTGTTTGCTATTGGTGGCTAGTCATGGCATCCATAGCTTGGTCTCTCACTTCTTAAAACTTCATTAGCTCACAATACCTAATTTCTAGGCTATCGCTCTCCACTAATTATAGCTAATGGGAAAGATCTAAGGTTGGTAACTAAATTAAGATAGGAAGTCTATATTCCCTTCCATATATAAGTTTATGTGGTGTGAATTCTTGATCACCCTCTTTGGAGTGATCATATTTACCCAAGGAGCTATCTTTAACTTGGCATGCCAAGTCCTTTGATTTTCCTCCATTGTCCTTTTTATGATCTTAATCAAATTCTTGTTTATGGACTCAACTATCCCATTTCCTTATGGGTAGTAGTTGGAATAAGTTCTAAGATAGATGACATACTTTAATGCCCACCCACTTATATTTGTTCCAATGAGATCTAATGCATTATTTGAATTAATTGTCGTTAGGACCCCAAATCATGTCACTATGCCTTCATAGAAGTTTAGGACTAAAATCTAATTATCCTTTTTCAAAGATATGGCCTCTAACAACCTTGTGAAATAATTCATGGTACTCAAAACCCACTTGTGGTTAGCACTAGAAGGAGGATTTAATAACCCTATGAAGTCCAACCCCCATTACATGAATGACTATTCCACTTGAGTAGGATGAAGAGGCATGGTAGCTAGCCATTACTTCTCATCAAATAAGTCACATTTTTTACATTTAATTACCCAATCATGAGTGTATTTAAACAAACTAGGCTAAATGTAACTAACCCTCATAATCATTGCAATTATGGCCTTGGGAGCAAAGTGGCCACCAGTTGGGCCATCATGGAACTCAAACAATACCTTGTTGATTTGGTCTAAATTAATGCATCTCAAGAGCACCCCTAAAAGGTGTTTATTAAGTATCAATCCATCAAATAGGACATAAAGAAGAGATTTGAGTCTAAAATACCTTCTCTTGGTCCTATCAAGACCTTTTAGACACTCACTAGTTCAAAGGAAATGAACCATGTATTGTTCCCAACTCTTTATGACTATAGATATAGCTATTATAGGTTCATCATGGAGTACCAAAAAATCCTCCTTCAATACTTTCTTGTCTATAGTGAGGTGTTCACATGGCCCTCTTTCTCTTACTAGCTTGGTGGTCTTGATCTCTATGTCATACTCCATTACTTTTGTGATCCAACCTATCCTTTTCTCATTTAAGTCTCGATTAAGCAAGAAGTCTTTTACACTAGGATGTCATACCATGATGTGAATTTTTTTGTTAGAAAACATATGTCTAAACTTCTTCAAACTTTTTATGAATGAAAGCACCTGCTTCTCAACATATGTGTATCTAACCTCATAGCCTTCTAAACCTTGGCTGAAACAAGCAAGAGGCTATTCTAAATTATCACCATTTGCTCAAGTGAGCTAGCAAAGATTACCTCTTCATTCCCAAAGGTGTATATATTGAAGTCCTTGGAGAAGTTTGGACTAGTTAGGGTAGGATCTTTGGTGATAACTTATTTGATGTCTTCCAAGCCTTCTCTTCTTCTTACTATCCATGTGAACATCTCATCCTTCCTTAACATGGAAGTTAGTGGCTTGACAAACTCATTAAAGTTAGGAATGAATCTCCTAATGAAATTTATTTTAACAAAGAAAATTTTTATGCCCTTCTTATGTTTAGGCAAGGATAATGCTAATATTACATGCACCCTCTTTAGATCAATGGACATGTTTTCCTTTGAAATGACATGGCCCAAGAGCTTGCCTTCATGGATGGAAAATACACATTTATTTGGGTTGAGAGAGATGTCAAACTCTATACACCTTTTAAATATTTTCCTCAGGTGCTTTAAATGTGCACTTTCCTCCTTAGAGAAGACTGTCACATCATCAAGATAAACTAGCACAATGTCATTGATCAAACCTTGGAAAGCCATATCCATAGCGCTTAGAAGGTAGCTCTAGAATTTGACAATCTGAATGGCATTTCATTGTAGGCATATGTTCCCCACTGGTGGTGAAGTGTATCTTGTATTGGTGACATTCTTGTACAAAGATTTGATTGTACCTAGAGTAGCCATCTAAGAGAGAGAATATTTCACTACCTATCACCATTTAAATAATTTGATCCATACATGGAAGGGGATAGTGATATCTCAATGAGAATATATTTATGTCTCTAAAATCCACACACAATCTGACCTCTCCATTGTTCTTCCTAATAGGGACCAAATTGGCCAACCAAGAAGAGTGTTTGATAGGGAAAATGATCCTAGACTCAATCAGTTTGGTGAGCTCCTTCCTCACAAGAGGCTTGGTCTTTGGATTGATTGGCCTTTGATTTTGATTGATGGGTTTGGCACCTTCCTCTATCTTAATGGTGTGTTTGACCAAGCTCAAATCAAATCCCTTCAAATCACCATACTCCCAAGAAAAGATATCAGAAAACTCTTGACATAACATAATGAAAGCATGATTTTCTTCATTGGTACACACCTTCCAAAGTGCAACCATCTTATCCTTGTAGATGTCTACCCTTTCATAATTTTCTATCTTGGTTGATATGATTTCTTTATCTCTCTTGAGTTAGTTATCTTCGTTGAAAATTCTCTCAAGAGTTACCAAACCTTTGGGAAGCTTGTTGGTCTTTAGTTGAATAATTTTCCCATCATACAACTACTGTAGCTTGGAATATTTTTGGAAGCTAAATTAGCTTCTTCATACAAGAAAAGTGTTATTTTTTGGTCACTTTCAAACACCTACCAATTGGTGACATTGTTTGGTATGGAGGGCCTCACAATCACCTTTAAATGATACAAATTCTTTCTTTGTTTCATCCCCTTTAAGATATCAAACTAAGAACCAAATGTTACTAGTATATATGCACGCTTGTTCTCCTCTCTTGGAATGGAAGTGATGTTGAAAGAAGTGAATCTATCTACAAGGTCCCACACTCTGTGCTTGTAATACTTGAGTAAGGAATTCTTGGTCAAGCTTTGACCTCTCACTTGGTTCACAATCAGCTCACTGTCTCCAAACACCTATAATTCTTTGATTCCTCTCTTCCTTACCTATTCTAGGACATGAATAAGGGCCACATACTCTTATACATTGTAGGTGTATGAGAAATAAAACTTGAAATTTGAGAAGTATATATCTTTTGAAGGTGAAATCAGCATTGCCCCACCACCAGCTCCCAACTTGTTTCTAGATCCATCAAAGAATAACTACCAAAAACCATAATCCTCTTGGTCTATCTTCATCAATTTCAGCATGAAAACATCTTTCTCATATATGCAGTAGACTCCAAGACTAGATTACTCAATAAATTTGTAAGGCTCATGCTCAAAGTTGTCCTTTACCCATTTATCTAGGAGTAAGTCAGCAACTCCTACAAGGGAAGATGATGTAGATTGGTCCACTTAGAGCTCTTTTTCATCAATGATTGCATAGTTCACATTTACTACTTTGGGTGAGTATGGATCCAAGTGATCCTTATGGATGGGCTCTAAATCAATCTTTACTTTAGTTATATACTTTATCCTAAAAACCATGTAATATCAATTGGCTTCCAAGTATCCACCTATTTTCAATGTGAAATCCCTTAACAAGCAAAGACTAATGTAAGGAGGAACATCTACCACTACCACATCCTTGGGAATTGAGAAGGTTGTATAGTTAAATTCAAGCCTCTTTCCACTCCCAACATCTTAGCTAGTGATCCATCCAACTGTATAACTCCTTTGGTCATTTGCTCATACTTGAGGCCTAGCTTATTAGCTATGGATTTAGGCATAATTGATGTGATTTATCCACTATCAATGATGAAATTTTGGACCAAGAAATCACTAATAATCAAGGACAAGTATAAGGGAGGTAACTTCTCATCCTTCTTTTCTTGACCTCCCATGGGAGGAGCCCCATTTACTATTAACACATTATCATTTCTTGCTAGGAAAACATTCTCACCTAGCCCATATAATTCCTTTTGGAGTATATCCTTTTATCCTGGTAGTGCTACAAAGAGATGTTCATGTCTAACTTCTTCATTTGGTCCACTATATTGATTGAAGGATTGCCCCTTTTAGATTTCTCCTTGGGAACATTTTTAACTTATGGTGCAACCTGAGGAGCTAAAGCTGCAACCACTGGCCTATAATTGGGAAACTTTTGATTTAACTATGGTGAAGGAGACATTGTAGGTGTTTGAGTGGATACTTGAGCTTCATCAATGGCTTTACTTTAAGACTTAGTGTTGGCTATGACACTAACATTTTGATTACTTGTGTTCCCTAAATAGTTGACTGTGTATAACTCTCCTTCCATGTGATTCATAAGAGTGGAATCAAATTAAGCCTACCTACTATCCATCCCATGTTATGTTGACATCTCAAAATTTGATAATTGGGCTATCTGATCACCTTTGTGGTCATGATTTGATTTGGTAGATCATTATCATAAGCAATCTATTCTTGGCCATGCTCCAAGGGTGGATAATTAGGCTGCTCTTGTACTAAATTATTTGAGTGGGGACAAGATCCTTTAAAGATGAAGGGGCATTTGGATTATAGATTTGATAAGGCTTGACATGTGTAATTTAACCTTTCCCTTGATTATAATTCTATAAGGGATGCCTATTTGATTTCCTAAACTATTGGTAGCCTTGATTTGGCCTATAACTCTAAGCTTGTTGTCTCTTGAGGGAAACTAAATAATTGATAACACTATATAATAGGATTTTAACTTCATCGATGTCATTTATAGGGGTAACAACTAGCTTCTCTTGATTAGGAAGAGGAGCTAGAGTGGGAATAATAAGTTAGACTAAGGAATATAAATCAAGGAAGAGTGACATGTGAGGTCTAGGAGCTATCTTTCTTGCTTGGACAAGGAAAATTTTAGAAGCTATGGCTATCTCATAAGTAGTGGGTAGAGCATTTTCACCCATGGACTGTATCATGACAACAATGTCACTATACAGGGCCTTCAAGTAGTAAAGGAAATCATAGGTTGGGGTTGGACTCAAAAGAATTGAGATTATGTCCCAAGTATTTTATAACCTAATGTTAAAATATAGCATAAACTCATGTGGGGCTCTCTTCATGCTATTTAACTACTCAGCTAGAGATAAATGGTCACTTTTTTCCCAAAACCTATTGGTTAAGAGGGTCCTTAACTCATTCTATGAGCCAACTGAGTTCGTAGGCAAGGTCCTAGACCAGTCTAGAACTTTTCTTTGGAAGGGCAAGGCTAGCAATATAATGGCTATATTTTATTCAGTGGTATTATGGATGTTGTAGAGGTTGGCTATTTTTCTAATATAATCAACAATAGTGATTAGGACCTCTCCACTAAACGAAGGAACACTTTTGAGAGTTGTCACTATAATTGGGTCATAATACTGAATGTTCAAGGGAATTTGACCTTTGAAGGTCATAAAAGGGAAAGCCCTAAGGGCTGATATGGATATGAAAGGATTCAACCGGTGTCTCCTTGAGCAGGTATAATTTTATGGCTAGTCTAGGAAAGTAGGTTGATATGTAAGGGTGGGTATTTACAAATGTTAGCCTTTTCAATGAGTTCAAAGGAAAATCAACAAATTCAAAAGGGACACCCATAGAATAAGATTTTATATTGACCTTTGGCATGTGATGCTAGGTAGATCATTAACTAGAGACTGATTTCCTGAATGGAGTCACCAAGTGTTGAATATAGCTCATTTTAGATTTCTTAACAATGTCAAGACCATCACCAATGCTAAAACTTGTAGGACATAGAAAAATTTCCTACTAGGTGTGTTAAAAACTAATGACATAATGGATTGCACCCTCTAAAGGCCAGGTCAACTTTCTTCCTCCACATGACACATTAGAGACATTCCTCTTGTTGTAGGTTACAAATGTGAGGGATGAATCTCTAGATTAGGGGATATCTCCCCTTCATGTACCTTGAGGCACTAGATTTCTTACTAATAACAATGGGGGGGGATGAAAATGGAGATAAATACTAAAATAAAAACCTAAACTAATATGGTGATGCACCAAAATGGTTGGTCTACTCAGCTTTGACATACACTTTACACTAGAGAGAATCAAGTATACACTTAATTCAAATGAGAACCTTTCATACATCAATGTTTCAAGAAGGGATCCTATAGAGATATAGGGAAGAAGAACTACTAGAGGTGTTATAAGACACACTATGGATAGCCTATCAGCATGCACCTATACTCTAAGCTAGACACTTCTTATTGACCTAAAAGAGAAGAAATCACAATGCACTAGATATGCTGGTATAAACTTATGAAAGCATGAAAATGAAATGACTTAACATAAGATAAAACCATAGACATATGCAAAATTGTAAGCCTAAATAGAGGTAATAATTCTTCTTTTGATTTAAGGTAAATTCCTTAAGTGATTTTTCATACAATGTTGAGAGATTTCTTCTCAAATGAGAAGTTAAAAATATATAGAGAACTTAGAAACAAATAGCTAAAAAATCAAAGGATGGAAACCCATGATGAGTTAAACACTTCTATACAGACCATAAGCCCATGTTGTTGTCATATTACTCCAATTGTGTATGGGAAAGACATGTTGTAGATGTCCAAGTCACTGCCCTTGTTATCCTAGTCTTATAAAAGCATGCGACACTCCTTATATATAATGACAAAGCCATCTACAAGTTGTGTTAACTATACCATGCTCTATTCAATGTTACATGCAACTAGCTGTACATTAATGGTGAAGCAAGAAAAAATGGGATGCTCTCCTCTATAGTTCAAAAACCAATCTATTTTAATGATTTTTGGTAGATATATTTCTCCAAATTTATTAATTATCCTTGCTAAATTTTCCATGCCACTTGTCTTGGTCTAAGTGGTCATTAATTATGTCCTTTGTCTTTATCAGTAGCCATAATTGTTCCTTATTTTGTCTTTCTTACTTTGTCTTTACCCATTTTTTGTCTCCTTCCTTCAACTTCTCCTCTGCCTTGGCCTTTTCTTTGCTTTCTCTTTGACTTATTGGGCCTTTTACCATGCTTTCCTTCAAAAAAAATGTCCAAAGCAATTCCTTAAAAAATTTTGTTTGAAGGAATTCTTTCTTTTGATTTGCTTCTTTTCTCAAAGGGCATGTGCCCTTTAGGAATTTGTAATTTGTCTCCTTTTGAATGGTTTCCCTCTGCAAGGGTTTCTTTCATACAAAAGTGCCCTTTGGGATTTTTGAAATGGTCTTCACCTTTCCCAAGGTGGCCTCCACAAGGGTACTTACCCTTTGGAATTTTTACAAACATCCTTTAAGTCATCAAAATGCCTTTAAAGGAAGTCCATTACCTTTTTTGAACTGCTTTAGACTGTTTTGGGTCATTCAATCACTTCTACTTATAAAAGTAGACAAATAATGCACCTTCACAAACTTGATTTGCACTAGACTAAGCAAAATGACAAAACACTTGGCTTTTTCATTAGAAAGGTCTAACAGAGAAAATGTTTTACACAAGGTAGCAGAGGGATGATCTAACCAAACATGGACTGGATGACCTTTGCAAATAAAAAGGAGAGGGTGCTAAATTTTTGTTTACAGGACCAAAAATTAGTTAACAATTATGTAACTTGTTGTCAAGTTAATATTATAACTATTAATATTGACATATGAATCAATATTAAATTAATGTCATTGTTACTCACTACTAACCCTTGTTAATATTATATGCTAATCCAATCATATTTTGTTTGGTAATATAAGCATGAAAGCTTTTTAGTCAATTGGGAAGTTAATAAATGACATAGTATTAACTTGTGATTATATGAAATCAACCTAGATCACATGGTTGTTAGTTGGACTTTTGGGTTGATTATTCAAACTCAATGTGCTAACTATTTCTAACTGATTACCTTTTTTGGATGCATGGTTGACCATCTTAAGACAATGTGAAATTAACATGTAATGTGGTTACTAGATATTCACAATTATAACCATATTTATCCTATTTCATGAAGTTACAATGGCTTAATAGCTAAACTAGTCATTTAATAAGTTATTATTCATAATGGTTCAATCATTTACTTATTCTTATTATAAGGAATTGAAAGAACCATTTAGCGATATGACCCTATGGTAATGAATTTATTCATATAAATCTAAACTAGTATCACTATTATTGGTTGTTCAATATAATAATTGGTATTCATTTTATATTGGGTAATAGCCCCCAAATGGATGACTTCTTGTTTGTATGATGAGATTGTTAAGGATATTATGTTAATTTTTAGCACGTTCATTATTCCATGGTAAAAATTGATAATTCAAGTTGGAAATCAGGAATGTAGTTATCTAATTCTCATGATAAACATTTTCCATATGATGGATATCTATGTGATATGATGGAATACACCAAGTGAAGGACTATGAGTGAAATGAGCCCTAGGATTATGGATCATGGTACAATGATCTAATGGGGTTAGAACCAAAACTAGTCTTTTTCTTGTGTGATCATAAGGGTTATATGTTTAAGGTATTATGTCACATTATGTTGGTAGTGGTTCAATGAAATTTTCTATTTGAATTGAATTTATTATGAAGTTTGCATAAGCAAGAGCTTGGTATGATGATTATTTTGTGTTTCTTGTATGACCTATCCTAATTATTTTGGTACTCCCTTATTATCATATTTGTATGCTTAATAATTGGCTAGGAAGATAGATTTATACTTCACTAAAGCTTATTATTTTAGTCTCTAACCTTGTCTAAGGATACCCAAGACATGGACAAATCTTACTAACCTCTAGAGATACCAAGCAATAACTGCATAGGGTAATTGGATACTTAAATAGGGTAGAGAATCCTTAGTTGGTCTGATAGTGAAATTGAGTACCCTTTATAAGGTTGAAATGTTATCAGTGTGGACCCACACATAAATACCCATCGAATAATATAACATCCTTTAGGCAACATTATTCTTTATGGAATCCTCTATATATGTTTATTGTTGCTTGAGTGTCTACGTGACCCAATCCACTCATGGGCTATCCACTCATCTTTATGCATACCCAAGATGATGTGTCTCACATCATTAAAGTTATGTAGTGGGATATACATGTAGATCTATTATGTACTCTATTTAACAATTCTCAAAATCTTTTGAGGGGTTGTTTTATATGGTATCAGATCATGTGCTATAAATATTATCAATAATAATGTTTATTTATCTCATTTCATGAAAATAAAGATGAATATTAATTCACTTTGTAAATAAATCAAGTTGTACTTATGGTTGGTTTCCTTCTAGTTATTGATCCATGAGATGTTTAAAAAAGGAAATATGCTTGAAATATTATCCTTTGATTCTAAAAAATAATAATATAGTTAGATTTGGTGGTGCTCATATTGTGAAAATCTAAGGCATGGGTGACTTGATAATCTAGGAGAAGTCCTTAATGGGATTTATAAACTTTAGAAGAAATTCAAGGCATGATGATAAAATATTAACATAGGTTGAATAATATTGAGATTTTTTTCCTTGAGATCTGCCCCAATCTAAAATTGTTTAGGTAAATAGATTTGGGCTACAAAAAAGGGTGTTGATTATGGTTAAACCAAGTTTCAAAGAGCTCAAGAAGTTCCCACTACCTACTTATACGAGTTAAAAAGATAACGATGCAACTAATGCATGAAGATGTGTAAGAATAAGTATATCAACCTACAAGTATGATAGCTAATGTGTATAATATAGTGTTATTATAAAACATTGGGCTGATGGAAGTCTAAATTTATATGATGGTTGTTTCTATCTACCTTGTCCTTCATTGGGTTAACCCTTCCCAATTTTAGTTGCATTCTAGAAAGCCTCACTTGTTGACCATTGACTTGTATGGGTGAGTCAAGGAGAGATAAGTGGTAAAGGCTTTCCTCTTAAAATCAATAGAAATAGTGTCTAGTATCTATTGATGGGTTGTATGTATAAACCAACACTAGAAAATAATAATATTATGATCTTGGGAAGACTAAGGGGTTACCCTAATCTTGGAGCACTAAATTGGTTATGAATAGCTAATCTACTTGGGTAAGTCAGTTGAGTTTGAGCTCTCTAATTATAGAGGGAATGTATTGAGCCTTTAAAGAACTACTAAGCATGAATGGTTATGAAAACTATTACTATTCTTATAGACAACACTATTGTAGTTTATTATTTGGTAAAATAAATATCTAGTTTAAATTGTTGGAAAGATCTCAAATGTTCAAATTATAGAACTACCATGCCTTTTTACAAATGAATGGTTATAAGTGGAGTAACAATGTCTCCATGGTTTTAAGTTGATTGTGGTTGACCAAGGATATCATAAGGTAGGTATACCTTTGGTATATGTAGACCTTGGTGAATGTAATGTTGTGATGCATGTATGCAACTATTTTGTCCTAAGTAGTGGACTTACAAGTAAAGACTGGACATGTTTTACTAGTTGATAACTTTGATATGGTTGGTTGATTATAACCATTATGTAACTTGAAGTGAATAAGTATTGTTTATCATAATACTAAGGTGATCATATATATATATATATTTGATGAATTAAGGCTTGACCTTGTTATGATCATTTGGCCTCCTTTGAGTTGAATGAAGAAGCCTATGGTTCTGTCACTCTAAAAGGATAGAAGATATTAAGTGTGTGAGTATGTTTTGATTTTGTGCTGATGTTTATTTTGATCATGGATACATTTCAATTCAATAAGGATTTTGTAATGATCATGGATATTTTTTACATCCATAAGTATGTTTAATTGATCTTGGGTAGTGTTTTGGCATCCATGAAAATGTTCATTATGATAACAGATATATTTTACATCCATGATGATGTCTTTTGTGAATTTTAGTTGAATTTAATGGTTGTGGGAAGCTAAAATTATAATTTCCATGATAATAATATGATATCCACCTATATTCTTGGATATGATCATCTTTTCCCAAGATTATGATGTGTTGAATCAATCTTTGCTAGTCAACCTTTAACTTGTTGAAACAAGTCAATTGGAAGGATAGTAATAGAAGCTTGTTTCTAGAATCAAGAAACCATGTTTGGTGATCATTGATAGGTTTTTTAGGCTAGCCATATTATGATGATGAGGTATAATATTTATTTATATGTATAAAGATGTAACTTAAGTTTAGAGGGCCTAGTGGGGTAAATGTGACTTGCTTGTTTAGGCAAGTGATATAATTTTTGGGGGCTTCTTATTGTTAATAGGTATCATGAACCATGTATTTTTTTTAACATTCACTTATTTGAAATAAGGTGTTAGTGAACTCGATATCCATAAATTAGAGTATGATGTTATATATTTTAATATTTTCTTTCAATTGGGATAGAATTTGGATATTGAGTGGACCAATGAAAATCATGGACCCTTATGCTTCAC
>JARHVA010002323.1:70000-87500 GCA_037957365.1 Torreya grandis
TATCATTTGGATTTTTGACATCATAGGGGAAGGATATAGAGAAAAAATAGGGTTATAGATATAATATTTGTCTACCTCCGTGATGGAGTGAGGTAGAGGAAGGATGCATCAAAGAGAGAGAGAAGAATGGGAATTAGAGAGAAAGGAGTGTTGATGACATAAGGGATGGATACAGGGGTCTGCATAGAGAAGGAATAAAATAAGAGTGGGGAGAGTTGGAGTAAAGATAGGGTTTTTTGGGTTTGTGTTTTGTAAAATACCATGATGGAGTTAGTTGATGAAGAAATAAAATATAAAGAAGAAAATTTAATCGATAAAATCATCCTCCTCTCATATCCAACTAAGTTTAAAATAGGGTTTTCATTTTTAGGTAGGTTATCACTATTTTCTTGTTTGGCACTCTACAATTTATTTAATTTCTTTGCAATCCTAAATTATTTTCTTAAGAGTATTATTATGGTAGAGGATAAAATCATAAATAAATATGTAATATTCATTACAATCTTATACTTTAGTAGGGTTATTACCCTATTTTTTAGTGTTGTATTGCATTCAAACTATCTGGTCATTATTGATTGATTTCACCTGGAATGTGATGGGTAAATTGATTTAGTTATTGTCTATATATTTGGGTAAATGATTTCACCTAGTATTGGTTTCCAATTGGAAACCCATGAGTAATTATATAGTTGCATCTCTTTTTGGTTGAGATTTAACTAAAATATTTGTCCATTAATGGGTTGTCAGTATTTAACCATAACTTTTTTATGATTGTATTTGATTTGAATGCTTATTAATTGTTTAAGTATAAATACTATAAACCTATCCATTTTTATTCAAAACTATGGAATAATGATAGTGGCTTGGCATGCAAATTTTGTGTTTATCAATATTATTACATTTTTCTTGTGGAGTTAAGTAATTAAGAATAATGCATTTTTTCTTATTAAAGATGTTGTGTTTTTGATACAAATATTTGAGTTATATAATAACCTATAGAAGATATTATTTTAAATGTGTAGATAAATTTGTTTGTAGGATTGAAATATAGCCCACTTTAATCATAAATTACACCTAGTTTCTAAACTGAACATTATGGTTATTTTCAAACTTGTTTGTTACTATTTTGTTGCTATTGAAACAATTTAAGCATAGTTTTTAATGGAAACTCAATTATGTTTTTATGTGAAGTATAAAACTTTGTAATTAATTAGAGTATTGATTTATACTTCATTAAAACCATCATGTGTTTCCTACACTTTAGCATATGTTGTGTTTTTCCTTATTATTATGATAAGAGTTGCAATTAAATAACCATGGCATTATTGTGGTTAAGATATGATTTTTAGCTAGGACCCATCATTCAAAAGTACATAAAATTAAATAATATACTATTAAAAATCTCCTTGTATGTGATGATTGTTCTTAAAGTACTAATCAATGGATATTTGGATTGTTTATGGTTGGACCTTGAAACCACCAAATGGAGAAATTTTATAGTCATGAGTTTTAGTATGATAGGTATGATTTATTTTCTCATTAAATACTGAATTGATTAATTTTGAAGCTCGAATGGTATGCATCAAATATCAGGTGCCCAATGCATAGGTTATACAATTGTTTATAAAATACTTTTATTCTTGAAAGGCTTTTCTATTTAATGAATTCCATTTAGGTCATGAAAGTTAATGGTTTTTGTTATCATTTTTCATTATGTATGGTGTAAGGGTAAGCCTATAATAAATTCTTTTAAATTACTAGTTACACTTGAATAGATCTTAAATAACTTGAAAGTTAAAATTTGATTAATAATTAGTTCCTTACTTTTAAAAAAATAGGTTAAATCACATGATGATATTAAATAATAGTCAAATATTTTTTTCTTTTGAATTTTTCCATTCTTATTAGAAATTATAAAACTTATAGAATGTCTAACAAGTAAAGTGTAACCTCAATAGCTTATGCTGACACACTCTACAAATAGTTTTAATGTAGGTGTCGAAACATTATGGTCCACTTCAGATGCTTATTTCCTTGTATCATTTTATGGTTGAGGGATGTTCCCTAGCATGGTCTAGTTATATTGTTCTCTCAATGGTTTTGAGGTGCCTAATATGATATTAAGATACTAAGTACATGATACTTCATTAAAAAACTTTTTGAGTAGTTAATTTTCAATAAGAAGAAAAGTATTATTTATGTGGACCTCATAAAAAATTAAATATGTGCATTCTTTTCTTTTATAAAACAATACTTTTTATTTTGGTGGTTGGATTGATATTGAATATGGATGTTTGGATTATTTTTATTTTGATCATGATCTGTATTATATCTGATATGATCAAGCATGAACGTATAAGTAAGAATGTACAAGCTTTCTTATATAATGATAATTTGATGTGTGTGTGTGTGTGTGTGTGTGTGTGTGTGTGTGTGTGTGTGTCTGCGCGCGCGTGTGTGTGTGCGTGTGTGTGTGTGTGAGTGTGTGCGTGCATGTGTTTGTGTGTTTTTGTGTGTGTGTGTGTGTGTGTGTGTGTGTGTGTGTGTGTGCGTGCGTGTGCATGTGCGTGTGCGTGCGCGCGTGCGTGTGTGTGTGTGTGTGTGTGTGTGTGTGTGTGTGTGTGTGTGTGTGTGTGTGTGTGTGTGTGTGTGCGTGCGTGCGTGCGTGCGTGCGTGTGTGTGTGTGTGTGTGTGTGTGTGTGTGTGTGTGTGTGTGTGTGTGTGTGTGTGTGTGTGTGTGTGTGTGTGTGTGTGTGTTCATATTTAGGAATTATTATATTTTCAACTTGAGTTGGAGAATTATAAATAGGTGAATATATCCTAATTATAAAATTTAAACCTTACTATTGCCTAAAATTATTCATCCTAGCTAATTATGATTGAAATATAAGCAATATATTAAGGAACTATTGAGAAAGCTCATTGGATGAGTTATTAGGAATTTTTGTAAGCATGATTTTATAGTTGTAAATCTTAACTTCAATATGATTATATGAGGATTTATTAAATCCTTGACCATTTTAAGGAGATAAGGTTATCTCTTATTTCAAATCTTAGTTTCCATCAAGAATTACTAGCATCAAGTTATTAAATTATGGTTTGAGAGTTATTTATTTTATCCTCCTTCTTGTTGGTCTTATCAATGAGGTGCTTAGATATATTATTTTATATTTTATGCACATAATATTGTGTATACTTATTTCTCAAGCAAACAAGTTTAGATGGTCAATTCTATATTTATATATGTGTGTTGGCTATGCCAAGGTATTCTAGAAAGTGATGGAAAATGTATTTGTCACATTTCATTATGATATTATGGAACTTGTTATCAAGTTAATATTACAACTATTCATATTTTCATATTGACTTATGAATAAGGATTGAATTTATGTCATTTTTATTTGCTACTACAACTTGTTAATATTAGATATTGATCTAATTGTATTATGTTTATTAGTACAAACATGAAATCTTTTTAGTCAATTGGTAAGTTAACTAATGATATAGTCATGAATTATGATTATTTGAAATCAACCTAAATCAAGAGGTTTTTAGGACTTTGAGGTTAAAGCTTTAATCTCAATATGCTAACTATTTTTGATAAATTATTAATTTGGGATGCATGGTTGACCAACTTGAGAGCATGGGCAATCAATATGCGATGTGGTAGCTAGATATTCATAATTATAACCCATAGTTGTCCTAGTTCATGAAGTTAAAATGGATTAATGTCTAAACTGGTCATTTAATAAGCTATTATCCATAATGGTTAAATCATTTACTTATTCATATTATGAAGAGTTGAAAGAACCATTTAGTGCCAAGACCCTATGGTCAAGGATTTATTCATATAATCCTAACCTAGTATCACTATTATTGGTAGTTCATTATAATAATTACTATTTACGTTATATTAGGTAATATCCACCAAATAGATGAGTTATTTCTTATATGATGATATTGTTAAGGATTTTATGTTTATTTTCAACATGTGCATTATTTCATGGTGAAAATTGATATTTCATGTTGCCAATTAGGAATGTGGTTATCTAATTCTCATAATAAACATTTCCATATGGTGGATCTATATGTGATATGGTGGCATATCCCAAGTGAATGACTATGGGTGTAATTAATGCTTGGATTACGGATCATGTTACAATGATCTAATGGGGGTAGAACCAAAATTGGTCTTCAAGTGTGAGATCATAAAAGTTATATGTTTAAGTAATTATGTGACATTGTCTTGATGGTGCTTTAGTGGCATTTTCAAGTTCAGTTGAATTTATTACAAATATTGAATAATAAAGATCTTAGTATAATGATTATTATGTGATTATTATATGGCCTATCATGCTTATTTTTGTACTCCCTTTTTATCAAATTGTATGATTAATAATTAGCCAATATGGTAATTTTATACTACACTAAATCTTATCCTTTTGGTTTATAACATTATCTAAGGATACCCGAGGCATGAATGAATATTGATATCCTCTTGTGTTACTAGTCCATAACTACATAGGGTAATTGGATATTTAAATAAGGTAGAGGTTCCCTAGGTGGTATGATAGGAAAATCAAGTGCCTTCTATAATGTTTGAAGGCTATCAGTGTGGGCCCACACACGAATACCCCTAAAATAGTATATCATCCTATAAGAAACATTATTTTACATGTAATCCTCTATATATGTTCATCCTTGTGTAAGTTTATATATGACCCAATCCATTCATGGGTTATCCACTCATCTTTGTGTAGACCATAGATAATGTGTCTTGCATTGTAAAGTTGTATAGTTGGATCTACATATAATTTTGTTGCATAATCTATATAACAAATCCCAAATTTTTATAGGGTTATTTCAAGGTTTATAAATTCTAGATTCAAGAGACCTTAAACATTGTGATTTTAAACACCATTTCCAGTATGATTCCATAGATTAAAATCAAAAACAATAGAAAATTTTTGATTAAATTTTATTTAGAATAGTGTCACTAAAAATACCAAATAGTAGATAAATCTTAAATCAAAATCTCTTACATTGATATGAAGGTAAAAAATAAATGTAAATAACTTTCATTTCTCATGGAACAAATTTATAACCACTTAGTAGATGCCTATTCTAGAGTGCATTCTCATGAAAATCAACAAGGTAAAAAGGATTTTACCAATGAAAGCCTCTTAGAATATAGGTACCATTTTGGATTGGATGAGATCAAAATTAATGCAGTAATATAAAATATCATCTTATCTAGTGAGAATGATTTTTGAGATTCAGATTCAAGTTTAGACCAATTTATATTTTTTATTTATACTCAATTTATGAAACACAATTATAGGTTAAAAATGGCAAAACATTTTGACCAATAGGGAAAAAAATTAGTGAATTAAATTATTTATTTTGTGGAAATGTTTGATAAAATTTAAAAGGAATACAATTGGACTATTAAGGCCACCTAAGAGGACAATACCAATGGTCATTCTTGAGAAAGTGAAATAATTTATTATGGTTTTGATGCCTAATAATGGATTATAATTTAGTTTGTTTAACACAAATTTGATTAATATAACCTATTGGTGTGGTTCATTTATTAAGCATTTTAAAATTAAGGAAGTCAAGAAAAGGCAACATGTTCAATGCCAATATTTTTTAGATAGTTAAAGCCTCCATTGATTCATAATAAACTATGAGAATAGAACAAGCCTATTCCATATTCTTAGAGATATTGCTAATTTTAGTTAACAAGTTATATCCTTATGTTAAAAGGAACTTGTATTACATAAATGAGTTGTTATAAGTCTATGGTTTCATAAATTTAAACCCCACATAGTAACATTATTCACATGATAAACCAATAATTTATAAGATTAAAAAGACTCAATTTATGCAATAGAAAAGACATATTTTACTATAAAAAAATATATTAGTTTTATTTCAAAAATTGAATGGTAGAATTATAAATATATAAATTACTCTAACTACATACACCACTACGTGTATACACTTAAACATTACATCAATTATTTACAAATCAGCTAATATCTACCCTAATTTATGAATCTAGATTACAACTATGTATTGAAAAATCATGGAATAAAAATAAGATGTTTCAACAATATTATTTATAAGTTAAATTTTACAACACAAAAGATATTAAATTCATGTATTCTAAATACTATTGGTACTCACCAACCTCCACTATGAAATAGTCAATAAAGGTGTTAGCTTATGCTGATAAAGAGACTTATCCCTCTTAAAAACTTCATTTTTAAAAATTAATAGACAAATTAAATAAATATTTAAGAAACAAAACATAACATGTAACGATAAATTACATACTAAGCAACAAAAAGGGTTGATCTTAACAAAATAAAATTTATCTAATTGGTACCTAATTTCATCATCAAACAATGTGGATATTTACAATTTCATTACCATAATAACACAACATTCTAGTACAAAATTCTAAACAATTGAATCACACTAACAGTAGTAATACTACCATGGTAAAATATTTGTGTAAACATTACAAGAACATTACATGTTTTATCTCCCCTCTATGTGTAAATAAGAAAATAAATAAATATTCTACATTAGTTTGCATTAAAAAAAAATCTAAGTACAAAACAAAATAGACAACTCACCACTCACCTATTATGGTGAGAACCAATTTTATCATTATTCTCGAGGTACCCACAAGTGCACTAAAATATAAAACCTCAAACTAAAATATCATCACTAGAATTTATGTATTTGTATATTGACAGTCAGAATAAAACTTCTAATGCAAGGAGAATTTACATTCTAAATCTATTAGACTACATCGAAGAGGTATTTCATCAAGTGTATAATCTCCATAAATTTATAAATTTCTCATGGATTAAATCCATCCCTAATAGTAATTAAGGAATATCCAACCCCATGTTATTTATAAAAAAGTGGATATGTTCTCCAATTACATATTATATCCACATATCAAAATAAAAATATACACCTTTATATATAATGTTTGCTTCCACATTTAAATCTACACTCCATATCAAATGATTTTTACTACCCAAATTATACATTTATGTATATATTCTAATATAAAATATCAGTATTATTAATAAAATGTAATTGATTATAAGCTTATAATTATAAATGGAGCTATATATATATATATATATATATATATATATATATATCTAATATGTTATTATTTATAAATAATTAAAATATTTTTTTCTCCCCCTTTTTTATGTACTCTTATTACCTTAGAAACTAAAAGAAGCCCTAAAATGGAAATGACCAGCAACCCATGGCTGATGGTTGGGGCCTAAATCCCTACCTATGGCCATGCTTATCGGTTGAGCTCGGGAAGCACTAGGTAGGGTCACTAGAATGTCCCCCTCCTCTCCCTATTATGGGAGGGGATTGGAATGGATCAACCCCCCCACCCCCCCCACACACACACACACATATGTGTGTGTGTGTGTGTGTGTGTGTGTGTGTGTGTGTGTATGTATATATATATGTATGTATGTATGTATGTATGTGTGTATATATATATATATATACATACATATATATATACATACATACATACATATATATATATATATATACGTACATATATATATATACATACATATATATATATATATACATACATACACATATATATATATACATACATATATATACATATATTAATATATATATATATATATATACATATATATACATACATACATACATACATATATACATATATATAAATATATATATATACATACATACATATATATATATATATATATATATTTGTGCGTGTGTATTTTATTTTTTTTAATTTTCATTATCTTTTTCTATTAAGATAAATAAAATTATATATATATAATATATATATATATATATAACTCTGTTATGATATATTATTGTGTATATATTTTTACATATATAGACATAAAAATATACATACATACATATTTATTTGTTTGTTTTTTAAAAACCAAAAAAAATTTGTGCCCAAACCAAAAGGACAAATGGAAATAATCTTGAAAGTTTTAAGAAAACTATTGTGAAACTAGGGTTTGTATTTTTTTTATTACAAGTAAACAAGTATATTTTTAAAACAAAAAAAAAAACTAAAACATAGCCCAAGTTTTCATCCAATATTTAATCTACTCATTACTTTGGAAAAACTTAGGGATTTAAAAAAAAACAAGAAACCCCTTAACTATTCAATTGAAGATCCTTGCTTGATCTGATTGCTATACTCGCCTTCACCATTTGTTATTCCTCCATCTTCACTCTTCATTTTCCTTCAACTTGCATTTTTCCCTTGGCAATTTTTTTGAAATGGCTCATCTCTCCACTAGGTTAACTATTTAATGGAAAGGTCAATGCTTGTATATTATTTTATTTTTATCTTGATTAGATTAATTATTACACTGAAAAATATGGTAACTGAATATATAATAAATTTATTCTAAAATAAGTATGAATATACATATATGTAGATAGGTATATATATATATATATATATACATGTTTTTGTGTGTATATACATACATATATGTTTATTTAATGAATGTTATGTGAACTTATATTAATATATAATTATGTTCATCATACAAATAAATATATTACTATGTATAAATAATATAATAGCAATATTTTATTTGAAAATATTTATTTATTTAAATTATGAATAACTATGTACATTTATTCCTTTAATTTGCTTATCTACATGATATTAATTTAGTATGCATATATTTATATAAGTATGTATTTATATATAATATTATTTATCCCCATTATTAAAATTTATATGGGCTCAGTCCTAATCATAATTTTATTATTTTTGTTTTTAAAATTAAATTTTGTTATTGAAACATCAATAAATTTGCAAGTCAAATAATCAAGACCAACTTAATAAAACATGGATAATCGATAGGTTCAATTAGATTGTTTGAATAAAAAAAATTCCAATCCTTAAAATAAACCTACCAAAAATAACTCATTGACATGGAAACCCTTAGCAAGGCATAAACATCACACAAAACAATAATGTAAATTATTGTTAGCATTGAAACACACACACCAAAAGGTGGTCCTACATTTGTCACAACTAACCTAGTTCCATATCACCACAATAAGTAATCTAAATTAAGACTAATAATTAACCACAAGATATCTCACTTAGATGTCATGCATAAAGATACACTCAACACACCAATAGTCCAAATGATGCACATCATTAAAAAAACCACTAAACAAATCGAGAATGGTATTGCATTCACCCCCCATCCCCTTGAAAAGGTACCATCCAAAATTATTCAAATATAAAATCATGTATTTAAATCCACCACATTACCTAATTTAGTCATATAAAATGTGAAAATTGGTAACTTGAGTGTGGCTTGTGACACCCGACCCCTATGTCACTATTGCTTGCTCTCATGACCCTTCTATCTACCTTTTTTTTAATTCCCTATCATTTGTAGATCTCTAGAACCTCATTCCAACTGACCCAACCTCCTTTTCCCATGACAAATACATTCCCCTAGGTCCCTTACCCTAAGGAAAATAGTGCCCAACTTGGACTATAACACTAGACCCTAGGGTTTCCATTTTTCATGCTCTTGTTCAAGTGCACTTTTATCTCTAATGGGGATTTCCTTCTAGTTCTTATCCTTATTCTTGTCACCATAATGTGAATACATCTGACCCATAACCAATAGATCTCTATAAAATACCATTCAATATTAATTTTGAATGAGTTGACAAATATCATAAATCAAGTAAGAATACAAGAAAAAATAATAAACCATATTTCCCTATTCTATACATCTAGTCATCCAATACAACCACAAGCTTATTCAAATCCTTACACCACTCCCTAACCACCTGAAGCATACCTAGTTTTAGTATTTTTCATCCTCATACACACAATTACATAAAGCACATCAAGTGGGAAAATTACATATGGCTTGATCCCTCTTCAGAGTATTGGTATGTATGTAGTGTGCCCACACAAGGGGTGTGGATACATGTTCAGTGCATCTTACACACACTAATCCCCCCTCTTTCTCAATGTTTTTCAAAGCATCATATAGTCTAGTATTTTTAGACTAAATAAACACCATAGGGAGTTTCATAAACATCTAGCATCTAAAATTTCATAGGCAAGCTCACATGGAGACAATGGACAAAAGACATAAAGCTTAGGTCTCCTAGATAATATTGGTAGAAGAAGACTATAAAATTAGACCCTAATGTGTCATATTTTAGTGGTCTTGTCCTTTCATAAAATGAAGGTTAGATCATAATTTGCATCACTATATTAGTTTTTCAAAATAAATTTTTACCTTGCCTTAGGCATCTCAATCTGTTTCTAGCTAAGTCTTATTTTCTCCACATTTATTACTATTTTCAGAAAGGTTCATTTTGAAGTTAAATTATACAAATTAGTAAATTATTGTAATATTATTTATTGATTTAATTAGCTTATACCGTTAAATAAAATATGAATAAGAATCCAATATTCATAAAACTGTTAAACCATTTAGTGACCCTGACTTATTTTGTTTACAGATAAATAACCTAAAAAACCTAGGGTAAATTTCCTTGGTGATTTTTCCAATATTTTTTATTTTTTACCTATATATTTAAATTATAAATTCAACTTAAATTTTAAAATTACATAGTAAGTTAAAAAAATATTTTCTTCCAAAACTGAGTTGCATACACTAAGTCCTTTCAAATCAAGAATTTTCCAGTAATTTTCTAATTTTTTCCTTGCATATTTAAATCACAAATTCACTTTAAATTTTAAAATTCCTTAATAATTATAAAAAAATCATTTTCAAAAACCCTACTAGGTCCCATTACTTTTGAGGTATCACCTTACATGTTTGTGAACTTCATATCCTTTTCATGCATATTTTAGTTCACTATTTAGAGTATATTTGTTTAATATTTTCTTCCATTATTCAAGTTGTTTTCCTTATGCCACCTAAGCTCTTGCATATCTTCCTTTGAGATGAAGTGAAATACATAGTGGCAACCCTCCTAAACTCACTCATATTCCTTCAACTTGACCAATAACCATCGATAAACAACCAACTCAAGTTCTTGTTATAGATCCTACACATCCAGATTACACTAGTTTCCATGAGGATAATTTTGAGAATGAGTAGTATGAGAATAACAATGATGATACAAACATTGATGTTCATGACCCACCACATCAGACTCTTGATCCACTTCCAACTATTATTGATAATGAAGTTGTTCTCAACAAAGACCTAATCCTACAAAGTTTTTGGGAAAGACTTAGGGAAAAACCCTAAAATCAGTCTTTTCTTACAATCTATCATGAAAATAAAAAAGGTTGAATAAGTTGAGTCTTCCATTCCTTCACATCATTCAATTATACATGATACTATGGGGGCAACTATGTCTCAACAACCCCCAATAGCATCCCAAACTACATTTATGCCACCACCAATTATGACTATACATCTTTGTCTCCTAACATGGAATCCCTTGTGTAAGACATAAAATCTCTTTAATCCAAGGTCCTACATCTTAAGCATGGTGATTTTAGACCCACACAAGCCTTGGATTATTTTTCTCTACTTCATATACCATTGGCATGTCATATTGCTTTGACACCCTTTTCATAGGGTTTTCTTCAACCCAAGCTCACTCTATATGATGGTAAGGGTGATCTAAAGACACATTTGAGAGATTTTCACATAGCATGATCAGACTATTTTCTAAATGACTAACTACTAAGCAAGCTATGTCCATAGAGTCTAAAGGATTATGCTTTACAAAAGTTTTATAATCTACCAAATCAGTCAGTTATCACATTCAATCCTTTAGCCAATATGTGCCTATCTCATTCCATCATTAACATTGGTGATAAGGTTTCCTATACCCTAATTACACAATAAAAATAAAGGTCAAATGAACATCTCACATATTATGTTCTTTGATATAAGACTATCTTGGCTAAGATGACTAGCCTTGTGGCTAATCAAGAGTTACAAAACCTTCTCAAATAGATTCTTCTACTATCTTTGAATGAATTAATAATGTTCAAAAGGTTCTCTTCCTTCACTGAGTTATGTCATACACTAAAGGAAAGGGAAGTCAAATTAATTTCAATGGGAAAACTCAAGTACACAAAAAATTCAAAAATAACAAACAAGAGAACAACAAAGTCCCATATAAAGTAATGTTTAATGATATCAAGAATCAGAATAAACCTATAGTAAATGTGGCTTTAGAGCTCCCTGAATGAGTAGTTTTATCTATGCCTCATTGGTGAACCTTTACCAATCTACCAGTTTCTCCAGCCAGAGATTTACAATAGCTTTTGGAATGTAATATCATATCTCTCCTTCTTATTCAATAAGCTATTACAACAAAGCATCTTCCATGGGGATATGATTAAAATTAATTTTTCAATTTTCACAAGGTATCACAAAACACAAAAAATAGATGCATCAGTTTGAATCACAAGATACAAGACTTGATATATGGAAATGTTATTGATCTTAGCACTTTAGTTAAGCCTCTTCAGGCAAAGAAAACACAAGATAAAGCTCTGAAAATATTCTCAGATCATTTCCCATAACATTATAAATAAGATACAAGGGATACGTCAGGTGTTCACCATGCATATCCACCACTAGCTACATATAGGGCACCTTCAATTGAGTCACATCCTTTGAGTAACACGATTGGTGTGTATAATTATAGAGTTCTAACTAGAATTTTGATCTCCTTCTCAAAGTAGGAGATAGTTGAGGATGATTCAGATTATCATGTACTCTTTATCATAGATTACATTCATAATCATCTTATTCATAGTTATTTAATAGATAACGGATCTAGTGTGAACATGTGTACTATGACATTTATTGTAGCATTTGGGATATTCAAAGTAAGATATTACCCCAATAGACATAATTATCAATAGATTGAGTGGGAACATATAGAGTATATGGGGTGAGATTGTGCTTCCTCTATTGTTTGGTATAACACATGTGGCCACACCATTTACTATTGTTCCTAGTGTAGGAGTTTTTGATATGTTACTTGGTTAACCATGGATTCAAAAAATTTGAGCATTACCTTCTAAATTTCATGATGTATGAAATTCATTTATGTTAATCAGGTTATTATATTTGGTGGATCTTCATATGATTTACCACTCCCAACTTTATAAAAATTTTCTATTTTAAAGTCACTAATTTTAGTTTCACCACCAATTTTAGTTTTGCCACCAATTTTAGTTCTTCCTATAGTTTAGATTTAGACACAATCGAGGCCTTCATCTCTAGCACAAAGAGTTTATACACTTTGACAAAGTCTCTTTTACAGAAAACATAGTTTTAGAGTTCTAGATAGATTTTATTTATATTCCTTACACCTAGGACAATATCATTGAGGTCTCATGGCTCTACACATGGAGAACATGTTTTAAAATCTTCTACTACAAGATGTGTCTTGAAGAGCCCTATAGTTACATCCAATTATTAGAATTATAAGGGGACCCCAAAGTTGGTTTTAATAACAAGAATATATAACATTTACAACATACACAACTTTTAGAGCCACAATCTCAGCCCTTCCATCATGCTTTGTGATCATGCCAGATCCCTCTCCTTGATATAGGACACCATGATAGGGAGTCTCCCATGAGACTCATTGGTTAGTATCATTTAATCTTAGTTTGTCTTGTATATATATTCTTTTCAATTTATTGTACATATTCCTCTCATGATTGATTACATATATCTCAAAATATCAAAAATATCAAAAACATTCAAATATGTCAAAATACCAAAAATAATATAACATTTGAAAAACACAAAAAAATTTCAATTGTATGAAAAATCCATGTTATACATTTATAATACCATACTAGAATTACATTTGTTATTCTATTTTATTGTTTGTTTATTTATCTACATTACCATGCTTTACTTGATCTTCTTTGAGTGTGTGTATTGACATCTAGATCCTTGATTGCTTCACTCTACCCATTGAGGGGTAATCCTACTTCTACATTTGAGACATACATCGATATATCTACCCACTCAGGGCATCTTATACATGAATACACTATCTAAGTTATGTTATTCCTACACTAGACACTCTATTTATCATGTTTATGTACATCACTTACTAGTTTACATAGATTACTCTATTGACACTCACTACCAAACATAACTTGTATATTTCTTAGAATATACCTAGTATTGTACTCCATGTTTTTCATACTTTCACTTCTTTATTTGATTAGTTAGATGTAATTTTATTTCTAGTGTTTACATGTTTTATTTCTTGTTTTGTGTATCTAGATGTATTTGTATTTCTCAATTCCTATTTTATCCCTTTTATGTGCCTTAGGATATTTACCAGTGTCCTTTTCTTTTATTCTAATGTGAACCTTAGGATACTTACCAATGTCTTTTGCCTATATTATTCTATGTGATTGTGGATTTCATGCTAACCTTGTTTGTTTCAATTTTATTTTTATGTGGCATTTGAACATGCCTTGTATTCTTACTTTCTAGTTTGAGTGACATATACCCATGTCCATTGTTTCTTTGACCCCTTGACAACTCTTATATACTACTTGTTGCTTGCCTTATGTACTTGTTTATTTTTTACTTCTCATCATTTGTAATTTCATGATCCACATCACATATTATCTTGATTTCTTAGATGTCATGATGGACATCATGCTCCATCCTTCCATGATAACTAACAACTAACCAAACTTCTAATTGTATTTCATTATATTACACATTATTTTACATTGCTATATCTATCTAGGCGTACCCATATTGAACTAATAATATCCATTATAAACCATTTTATATCTTGAGATATGTCATAAATTATCATTGTTATATCATGTATTCTAATAGCATAACACACTTGTAGGGATTTTTCTTCTAAGGATAGTCATTATAGGCTATTCATTCCTACCCTCAGAAAAGGGGGAAAGAAATAGGGATTTTATCATAGAGATTAGATCTCTTACCAATCAAAAAATCAATATTTATAACACCAAGAATAACAAATAGACTTCAAACCAAGTATAACATACTAGATAGATAGTGACAATTATAGAATAGTCATTATAATTAGCTCAAGAAAATAGTGATAAAATTAGACTATAGCACTAGATAACAGGGTATTTGATTTTGGTGCTCCTATCCAACCAACCAAAAACCATATTTTATATAATTAGGTAGAAAGGTAAGCTTAGCTATAATTTTGTACATATAAACTAGTCAAATTTAATTGTTTAAGTATAGTTTTTCTTAGAGAATCCAAATATAAATAACATCATATGTGGCATGACGGATCTCACTTCTAGTATTAGATTAAGTAGTTGGTATAAATTCTAGCTTAGAATACATGTTTCAAACACCAGTGATTGGGTTAAATGTGTATGGTACATTTGACTTATTTTATTTCTAAGCTTAGTATATTACCCAATCATTATTAGTAGTTGTACCTTATTTCATCTCCATGTGGTTGACATCATTTTGGAGTGGATTTCATAGAAACCTAAACTCTAAATTTTTGAGTGGCTTCCAAATAATCCTATTTCCTAGTTTCAGAGTGGTTTTGATACAAGCCTAATCTCCTCCTTCCATAGATGGCCAAGATTAGCCTAGTTGTGAGTACACATTCAACTATTCATATCACATTGTCACATTAAATAACATTCATAGGCTTCAGGAGCCATCTCATATGACAGACATTCATACTGGTACTAGTTTATAGCTTCACTTCATAGGGTAATGATGGATCTAAAGGAGTATATAGCCTTTATACTATTGAGCCAACTACTTAGAGCGATTGGACACATAGTCCAAACACTAATTAGTATATGCATGACCACCTTACTTCACTTAGTGAGTGATGATGGAACCAAAGGGCCATCCTTTGCATTCTTGAGCAACTCTTAGGGAATTGAGCACTCATCTCCATTCATGATATTACTCTTGGTACAACACATACACAACATTACTCAATATTATCTAATATCACCTAGCATCACAAAAGGTTTTATATTAGTTTGCATACTTGGTGAGGTGGATTCATTCATTTCTCTTCCTCTCTCTCTTACCCAAATTAACACATTTTTATTTTATATATAGTGTATCTAGTAATAAATGATCTATTTATTTTCTCTTGTACATTTACACTTCATAACATGTTGTCTCTACGCACACCCAACATCACATAGTTTCATAAGATTCACCCTTATAGGTAAATTTAGGTACACTTTCTACTTTTCCTTTATCCTAGTATTTCACTTTGTTGCATCACTAGAATAAATGGGAGGGGGAAATTTGGTCATATAAAATGTGAAAATTGGTAACTTGAGTGTGGATTGTTATACACAACCCCTAGGTCCCTCTTTCTTGCTCTCATAACCCTTTTATCCACCTTTTCATTGATTCCCAATCATCTATATATCTCTGGATCCTCATTCCAACTAACCTAGGATCATTTTTCCATGATAAATCCACACCCTATATCATGTACCCTCAAAAAAATATCACCCAAATTAGACTATAACATTATACCCTAGGGTGTTTACTTTTAATGCTCTTATCTAAGTGTACTTTTAGCTGTAATGGTCATTTCTTTCTAGTTTTTATCCTTCTTCTTGTCATCCTAAAATAAATACATTAAACCCCAAACTAACAAATCTCTATAAAATCCCATTAAAAGTTCATTTATAAGGGTTTCAAAAATATCACAAAGCAAGAAAAGATACAAGCAAAATTACTCAGGCATATTTCCCTATTTTTTGCATATAGCCATTCTATAGCCATAAGATTATTAAAATCCTTAAAAAAGTCCTTAGACACCTCAATCATACCCATTTTTAGTATTTTACATCTTCATACATAATATTTCACAAAGCACATCAAGTGGGAGAACTACATATGGCTTGATCCCTCTTCGAAATATTGCTATGTAGGCTGCATTCCCACACAAGGGGTATAGATACACATTTAGTGCATATTACACACACTAACCCCCCTTATTTCTCAATTTTTTTCAAATCATCATGGATTCTAGGGTTTGAAGAATAAATATTATCTACAAGGAGTTTCGTAGACATCCAACATCCAAAATTCCATAGGTATGCTCACAAAGAGATAGTGGAAAAAACCTAGAAAACTTAGGTCTCCTAGACAATAGCAATAGAAGAGGACTATACCACCAAACCCTAGAGTTTAATATTTTGGTTCTCCTAAACTTTAAAAAAATAAAATCAAGATCCTGATTTGTGACACTCTCCCAATCTTGCATAACAAATTTTAGACCCTATCTCAATTGTCTCAATCTACTTCCATTTATGTCTTATTTACTCCATGTTTATTACTATTTTTGTAAAGGTTCAAATTGAAATTAAATTATATAAATCAATATATTAATTATTCTAATATTATTTAAT
>JARHVA010002323.1:92500-270000 GCA_037957365.1 Torreya grandis
TCATGACATCATGGATAAATATTTGGAATGATGATGTCATTAATGTTTTCAAGAACTAGGAATTGATGGAAACAAATATCAACATTAAGATAAGCCATGCCTCATTAAGGAAACCTGTTTCAAAAATATTAAATGTATTTACCTCCAAAATTGAATAGAATTATATCCACTCATCTTGATCTTAATTTAAATGCCATGATCAATCTATAAGATATAAAACTACAAGGGGAAATTACCATTATTTTCAAGTCTTGAAACACAATTAAGTGATACCATTTTGAAGAGTCTCTCTCTTTGATGAAGTTTCACTTTTCTTCTAAATTGTTCAATAATCACATGGAGTCACTGGGAGATGTTTCTTACATGATTTATTGACATTAATAAAGATCTCATGCTCTATAATCTAGGCATAAAAATGTATTTATGATAACATTTAAGGGAACATCCAAACAAAAGGTAAAAGTGTCTTTTTTAGCTTTCTAATTCATTGCTTGTTACTTCATGTATTGAACTATCCAAGGACCATGCTTGATATGTTAGATTTGATATCTTTTTAATCTTGATTTTTAATAATAACAAGAAATAACATATTTTATATGCATTTGTTTAAATTTGGAATACCTGGTGGGATTGTGTACCACACAAATCTTGTTCCAATCCTTTTAAGTATTCTCAATACATAGTCAGACTATTTAACTCTATTTTTTCATTTTTTCTTCTAAATTTACCATGTTTCATCTTCTATGTATTAGTAAAATTACCTTAAAATTTGGTGATACTACCCATAAGAATATTGATTCTGACCTATGTATTTATGAGATTTCATTTTATTACTCTATATGTTCTATGTATGTTTGAATAGGTTAGAGAGATTGATATTTGCATTAGTAGGATTATTCTATTATTAAGTAAGCTTGACTACTAATTGATGAGGTCACATTACTACAATCATTATGATTTATTATAATTGATGGGATTCACATTTTCTATGGTAGTATTTCCCTACTAAGTAGTTCTATTGAAATTATAAATGACAACTTCCCTTTCTTGGCTTCACTATGTTTTTTAACAATTGGTAGGATTGACCTACTAAACAATGAGATTAAAAAGTGAAAAACATGACTTGTTAATCATTGAGGTTTATTAGAATTTAATTATGTTTTTTGGTTCTATTTACTATAATTTGATACTCATCCTTTAAAATGGTGATTCTAAATAGTGTCTTCATGATGCTTACTTTCACTCTAGGCATTGGATACCCATGGATTGCTTACCATACTTGAGGATAAACATCCTCATAAATCCTCACCATATTCTTGGTATAATCATAGATATGTTAAAATTAAAAATGATTGTAAATATGATTTTTTATATAGTTGGTGACTGGGATATATAGATCACCAAGGACTTTATACATTATTCCCAATACAACATCTAAAATATATGCCATAATAGGTGTATTCCTATTAATTGGTGAGATCACCAAAACTATATTTATGACTCACTATAGAGTAATAACATTGAGTTGGAATTAAGGGGAGCATCTTGCAACATGATGGGATCACCTTGTATGACTTTAATCAAGGATTAAAACTTAAAAAATTAAGTTCTTTTGATATAAAAAATAGTTATTTAAATGCATAATCCTTTTCAATTTTAGGTTTTGATAGGTTAAAAGGATATTTTACATTTAGTGTTTAATAAGGAACATGCACATTAATTTTTTGCTCCTAAAATCAATTTCACTTCATTATTTACTTCTATTACTTTTGATTTATTATTATGTTTTATAAACTAACATGTCTATGCTCTCCCCTTGGCCCCTTTAGAGACCTAGGTGACCAAACACACATTATTTACTTATCTTTTTGTCTAACCAATGAATTACTTTAAATTATGTTCTTATCTTTCCCATCCATGGGAATCTATGAATAGAAAAACACATATTTCCCTTTTTATTTGTTTTGACTATTGAGGGTGGACTTAATCACATTCTTACAAGTTCTTAGGGTGAAGTGACTAAGATTTCATTACCCATATTTCATATCAACCCTGATATCTTATGGGTTATAAAAATTAAGTCTACACCAATGGTATGTTAGATAAAATTTCACTTAGAGATAGGAACAACTAGTAACACTTCACTGATATCCTCACGAATGAAGTGGTCACAAAATAACTAGACCCTTTAGTAAATGGTTTAATGAGCCTTGACATCCAATTGATGAATTCATGTCCTTTGAGGACTATCTATAAATCCAAATGGAAAATTTAGAACAAAAACCACTTTTACTATCGAATTATCATTAGTGCATGGGTGTGTTGAGGTCAACATACCCCCATTTTTTAAAAATGGGGACCCTCTTGTCAAATCATGAAATTATTAATTTAAATTTAAAAATCCATTTCATCAGAACATCATTAACATGTTTTCACATCATTCATGTTTTAAGACCATCCACACCATGTTCTGGGTGGTCTTCTTGTTCATGACTCTTGTTTAACCTTGTCTAAATTTTGCCAACTTTTGATCTTCTTATTTCAAGTTATAGGTCTTACATATGTCCCTTGAAATAATACAATGTCTAAGTTTCATAATTTTAATGAATTAATCTTAATATAACCTTTTAATATCCTTTGGGATATTATAAGTCAAATTAAATTCATGTTGAAGCTTCTTGAAACCCTTATAAAAAAACCCTAGCTTAGATCCCTCATTTGAATTCAAATTTTGTGGGAATAAAATTACATGGAAACCTTTTCATATGGTATGGAATTAGTTAAATTTTTATATTAAGGATTATTCATGTTTTTCAACATGACCAAACCTTAGTCTAAAAATTATATACTAGGTCTTTTTTATATCTTGAGCTATTTGTCCCCTTTTATTTCAATATGGTATAACCTTTTATACACAAGGTATTTTTAACATGTTATTAGCTTATATCAATGTCTTAGTCTTATGGAAACATTCATGTTTATTAACATAGATAAGACTTTAGTCATAAGACTTTATCCTAAGTCTTATATGTCTCTAGCTTTGACTTAAATTGTGTACTTGTTTGTAGGATCAATGGTTCACACTTAATCAGGCAAAGTTGATCGAATGGATTGAGATCATCATGGATTGAAATGGGTCTCATTTTATTATAATGTATACTTATCCAAAGTTTTACCCTAAGTTTTTATTGTATTTATCAATACAATAAAACCACAGGATAAAACATAAGTTATGACTTTAATTATTCGAAGGGTATTCATTTTATTATGTGTTTTAAGAACCTATGTTAAGGACTTATGTTATAATTTGGTATATGTTTTATATGGTCTCAAGCTCACTTAATCTCTTTATGACTATAGGAGATAATGACTTCTAACTACCTAGATCATAATCAACAACCCAAATTTACTTGGGTGAGATCAATCTAATGATGCATATTGATTCAAAGTTATTATGGGACTTACTATTCATAGGACTTCAATTTGATGTTCTTGAGCCCATCAATTGATTTTCATGAGTTTGTCACTAACATCCTTGAGACCATCAAATTTTATTCCCTATGGTTAATCATGAGATCTTAAAATTGGCATTCTTTTAATCATAAAATGGCATTTGTGAGGCTATCATTGATTTTTGTAAGACCTTCAAATTTTATCCCCTATAATTAAATATAAAAGATTAAATTTGACATCTTGAAACCATCAATTGACATTCACAAGGCCTTCATTATCATCCATAAGACCATCAAATTTTAGCTTAAAAACTAATCCCACTTGGATGAATGAACATGTTTGTCTTCATGTTACAAGATCAATAGAATCTCATTTGAAAGTATTTAGTAGTTCATTTTTAAAATTAATCTCTCATTAGCATTTGAGCTATTATAAATTAATTAGATCTATTTCATGCTGTGTTTGACCTGAGACCCTTCTAAAAAATTTAAAATTTTCATGGGAGTAATTGTAAACACCATCGACTTAACTTAAATGTTATCATAAGACTTAGTCATGTTTTTAAACATTTGACCGAACCTTAGTCTAAAATATTACTCTTGGTCTATATATGTCATGTGATCTTCTAGTCTATTTTATTGGATAGATATAACTAATGCAAGTACCTATTGCTACAAAACTTATCTTAGAGATTTTACCCTAAAGTTTCATCATATTTATTAATATGATAAAAAATTAGGTTAAATAAACTTATGTTAAATCCCTTTATTATTATTTGGGGTCCCCTTTTTACTATATTATAAACCTAGATTAAATACTTTAGCCTAAGGCTTATTTCATGTTTATTAATGTGAAATAAAACCATAGTCTAAATTATTTAACCTAATTTCTTTATGTATCCCAACCCTAACTTAAACATTATGCATCTTTGTAGGATCTACGACTTGTGTTCATGAAAATGAGATTGATCTAAGGGAAAAAGGCCATGTCAAGGTTTTAATAGAACCTTTGAAATAGTGAAAAGGTGATAAGTGTCATAGTAATGATAAAATAACAAAAATTACTAATGGTGGTCCATCTAATGAATTATAATCAATGGCCCTAATCTATCTACATGAATTCAATCAAACAAAGTGAGATAAGGATAGATGTTTTAATAAATATTTGGAGACCCATGGTAATGACACTTCTCATAACTATAGAAAACATAGTAAAGTCATCTAATAACATTCACATCTTAAGATCAAGATCAACAAGCCATGTTGATCCATGCAAGAAGATCCAATGGATTGAAATAAAGGGAAAATTTTAAATGGAAATGATCATGTTTTCAAACACTAATGAATAATCTACTATGAAAAGTTCCATATAGATGCCATGATAAAACCACATGGGTAGAAAGTGATAAAATTAGAGATTTTGTGGGCTTAGAAAAGTAAAGGGATAAATGCCAAGGTCCAAATCAAATCTAAGAAACAAACTCACTCAAGTGAAAAAGTCATAACCATTAAATCTTGGAAAAAGCTTGCAAAAAATACCTAGTATCTCCAAAATCCCTAATTTGATCCCAAAAAGACCAAAGTCAAGCTTGAAAGAGTCAAATTTCCATATGAGAAAGTTTAAACTGATTTAGAGGTGAAATATAGACTAGTAGTGAGAATTTGGATAAACTCACAGTCATGGTGGCTCAAAAGCAACACAAAGAGGATATAGAACTCCATCTCACCATGGATTCAAAAGGGAGAGTCTTCAAAGATACTAAAATTTATTTTGTATCCATAAACACAAGAGATAACAACTAGTCTAATCTTTTTTTGACCATTATAGACCTACCAACCATTATAAGAGAGGTTGAAAAGATTACATTAGTCAACTAGAGATGCAATGACTTGTTCACCATTTAAATGATAGGTATTCACTTTGCAACATCAACACCAAAGGTACTACATTACATTGATGTTATCACTCCTATTTTTAAGGATTGTATAATATTGATCAAGACATGATAATACATGATCATAGTTTCAGAATAATTGCATATATCTCCCCTATTGCATTCAAAAATTACTACAAGCTACCTAAGCCTCAGGTGGATTTACCCACAATCAAAGAATGGTCTAGTAAGAATGACATGAAAAACATCCTTACCCCATGGTTTTATTCAAGAGCCCATATAGTTTATAACCTTAGTGGAAGGATCCCAATCACCTAATTTAGGGTTGGTACTAGGGTGATTATGACATTATTAAATAGATTATCTAAAATCCCCTCCACCACCTATGTTAACAAAATCTAGGTCCCTTTTGTATATTTTGTGGTTGAGAAATGACTTACCCCCTCTCTTGGATAAATGATCAATATTTGCTTGAAACAACAATTGGTTGCCATAAAGAAGAAAACTCCTAGCCATTTCTATATCGTGTCTTATATATTGGATGCCTTGCTAGCCACTACCAAAATCCCTAACATAAAAGAATGGTCACCTGATGGGAGACAAATAGTCTCCTAGTATTATTCTAAATTAGATATATTCAATTATAGGGACCGTAATTAATTTATATGTGACTACATATACCCAACCCACACTTATGCCATTATAGGGATACTTATGATGAGGGTCAGCCCTTTGATAAAGAAGTATGTTGAGATCATTGGAGACATTTGTCTATATATAGATTGCACTATAATTTGGATAGATGGAACTATGATCCAAATCCTTAGGTTACCAATCCATGTACCTACAAAGCTGGCAAAGTAGGAGGTGGCATACCAATTATTCCATGGCATAGATAGTTTATGTAAAATAAAAAGGAAAGGATTTATCCATTCCTTTTCTTTGACCATTAGTAGGATCATGCTTTAGAATTAGGACCATATAGATACTATCTCAAAGCATAACACCTGATTCAATATATAAATTGATGAAATGAGATAATGGGACCATTATGAAAGGGTTACAACACATTTGAATGCAAAACAAATTAGTATGACTTATGAGCATCACCCTAGTGTTTATGACTACTAGTACATTAGAGCATCCTCCTTCATAGAGGTGTTAGGAATATTGAAAAAAAAATATATTAATCCAAAGGATAGGCTAGAAAGAGATTAAAATATAAGTGAGGATATATGGTATATGGGGCCTAAATAGTATCATTTATTACCAAGACCATATTCTATAACTCCTCCCATGTAACCATAGGTAGAGACATAATAGCTTGTAGCATAAGTTTCATAAGGGATAGATGAAAATAGACCTAAGGAGAGAAGACCTAGTGAAGTAGCATCATCTTCAACACTAATTATAGAACCTGAGTCACAAGTTGATGAAATTGAATTAATTTCATTAGATCCTAAGGAAACAAGAGAAGATGAATTGAAATCACTAGCTAGTGATTATGAATTAGATGAAGTAAAAATGAAATAACATCAATCACAAACTAAAGAGGAAGTAAAATAAGTAAAGGGTAAGGAAGTAGCTTTGGGCTTGATCTTGATTGCAATCCAACCTAAAAGGAATGCTAAGTTAGCTCTAGTCCAAATGGGGGGAAAGAGACCTAAGCTAAATTTCACTCATCCTTGGAGTGAAATCAACTTTTTTAGTTAATATAATCTAATTTATGGCTCTTCCATTCTATAATAATTCATATATGGTAAGTTTTAAAAGGTTTCAACCATGAACCACCATTGGGATGTTACAATGTTTATTAACATCCATGTGCATGATGAACTCAAGCCTTGGAATATGGATTTGCAAGAACATAAACAAAAGATGCATGGATCCCGTTGGAGATTCAACTAAAACACAAATAGATGCTCTTGTAACTTGAATTGGAGCACAAGTTGAGATCCTTACTCCTTAAGTGACATAGTCATCAATAGGAGTTCATTTTAACTTAGAGATGGATAACATTTAGAGAATAATTGGGTTTAAATCTATGATTGAATGTGAATAGTTAAAATTTTAGAATATTGGACCTTTTATTGGTCTAAATCTAGTGGCAGGACAAAATCCATGACAAGATAATATGTTTAAAGAGAAGATCCTTGAAATGGCCCAAGATCAAAATGATCAGTTGTAAATAATGATCAAGGGCATATTGTAGGAAAACAAAAATTTGAAAGAGTCTATTGTGTTATTAATTTATGATTATATATTCATGAATTTTTAAGACACCATGGATGACCTATTTATCTCTTTAAAGGTAGTCAGGACTAGACAATGAGGAATAAAGAAATAAATCTCTAAAGCAACAAGACAAGTTGGCCAAAATCTACAAGTCTTTAGGTGAAAGATGTGATTAAGGCCTTATCCAATAATATAGTCCTAAATTTTATAAATATAATCAAGGAAAATTTTAATATATACATGGTCATATTGGTTGACAAGATTGAGTCCCTTGACAACTGGTCCAAAAGAATTAAAGACCTTGCCAAAGACTTCAAGCATTTAGAACATAGAATGTCTCATATCTTAGATAACTTAATAAAAGAGCCCAAAACCCTTATCTCATTATGTGTCATAACTTATGATAAGTTAAAACATAATAACTTTTAGTTCATGTAATAATTAAGAATCTAGGGGTAAACCCAAAAAATAGTTGGCAATAGGAAAGTCATGGGCTTACTCTTATAATCCAAGGAAAAAATGGGAGATGTCAAGGGCATAAAATGAGATATAAATAAGATTGAAAAGAACCTTAAAGACATAGAGGATAATATAAATGAGCTTTCCCTAAATCTAGTGGTGGATCTGGAGTTTATCAATGAACAACATTATAGGTTAACAATCTTGTAGGGTAGGCAAGAACAACAAGGGACTTTGTTAGCACAAGGACCCCAAAGAAAAAGTTAATTAGGAATATTATCTTTGTAGTAACTTTTTTAAATTTTTAAATAGAATAAAATTTCATGAAGGCATGTGTATCTTATAACCATCTCTCCTATAGGTTATTCCACTTGGAAAGGTTTAGTGTATTCTATAAACTTATGTAGAAAGGACATATGTCCTTACACTTATACACTTGTAAGTGGATATGACTAAACATGTTACCTTGTTTCCTATAAAAATAACACTATCATTTATAAAAAGGGGGGAGTTTTTGAGATAAAAACTAGTGTAAAATTTGAAAAACTAATGTAAGTAGAGAATTCTAAAAGGATTGTCTCATTATGTTTGTGTGAATTATTATATGGCTTCTCTCTCAATTATATGTTCTAAATTTTAGATTTGAATTGTTATTATGAATTATTGGTGTGTAATTTAGGATGTAGAATTGTTAACTTATGATAATTCTAAGTTGATTGAAGGTTCCTTAGTTTAATTCATTTTATTTGATTTGCATTTGTATATGTGCATCAACTATCTACTTAAATGAGTAAATCTTTAAAGTGACCTTAGTACTTATTTCCATTATTTCTTATCTTCCTTATAAGTTTGTATGATATATTTTTTGATTAGAGATTAATATATTTTACCTCATATATTGGTTTTAGTGCATACCTTGGAAATAATTTAACTTTGTCATGATATCTGAGATAAAGATTAGACACATCTTTCTTCTCTGCCCTACCCTTCCCTTTGTTTGTTTTTAACAAATTTACTTTAGATTAAAGGTTAATTTTATATGTCGATCTTAGTTTAGATTTATAATTATAATTTAACATAATAAAAATTAATTATCATAGATAATCTTCTTATTTTAAAATATTTATAGGCTACGGTGGCTCCTAACCATAAAATAATATAAATATTGTGAAACAGTCATTCGTTTTGCTTTTATTCCACCATCGATAATAGGATTATCATAAAATACAACTCATGCTATGAATTATTTTAATTATAAAATGAGAAGTGTTTATTAAATACTCTAAGCATCTTGTGGTATATAATAGGCATCAACAGGGTAAGCTTTACTGGTACTAAAAGGAGAGCCCAACCAAATTCCTTATAGATTTATAGTATATTTACTAGTTTTTGTGAATTATATTTAAAAATCACTTTAATCTTTGCATATTAATATTTATTATAGAATAATCATTTAAATGTTGGTGATCTTCATGGTTTCATACCATTATTTTTTCTTATTTAGACAAAGATTGACATTCTTTAAAAATATATGGTAGATTGTGGTAAAGATAGCTTTAGAATTGTGAACCAAAGAGGTTTGAGGTTAGTAATAGTTGTTTTAATCAAATATTCTTATATCCTTTGATTGATTTAGTTAATTTAAGCTTAAATAACATAAATTTTGATCTTAATTACATATTTAGATGCATATTTGAGCTGATTTGATTAAAATTTGCCATCTTTTATCATACTTTATATGAATCTTAGCAAAATTTGCTTAATATTCTTTTATACTCATTTTTATCTACAAATATATAATTGATGCATCATATATCAAATGGGTTTCAAAATTCTCAAGTCAGATTTACCTAGGATTAGAATAAGGTCATGATCAGAGACCAAGGAACCTATGATAAGTCCATAGAAGAGTTAGGCACAACAAAGGTAAGAACATGATTTTAAAGTCTTTTCCAACTTCACCATTTCAAGGTGATCATGCGTTTAACTCTAATCAAAGGATGGCTTGGATGGGTAGATCTTCTATCAACATTATAGGTGTAGTAGATGACCTTACCCATAATCTTGAGAAATATTTTCCAACATTTAGTCCCAATAATATTGTAACTAAAGAATAAAATATTAATTCATTTAAACATGAATTAATATTACTAAATGTGGTCCATTAGCATGTAGTGTGAGACTATTTCCTTTTACTTTTAAAGATGTTATGTATGAATGGTTTTTAAATTTACCTAAGAATTACATTGCATGTTGGGTTAAGTTAAATGATATCTTCATTGAAAAGTTTGTAAAAATTATTAGTCCTTTTGTCTTGTACTAGAAATTCACCTTGATCAAAAGGGACAAAAATGAACCTATAAGATCATTTAATGCTAGGTTCCAAAAAATGTATAGCCATACCATAGAAACTTACAAACTTGATGACACCTTGGTTCTATAAATTTAT
Organism: Torreya grandis; assembly: GCA_037957365.1. Classification (NCBI taxonomy): domain Eukaryota; kingdom Viridiplantae; phylum Streptophyta; class Pinopsida; order Cupressales; family Taxaceae; genus Torreya; species Torreya grandis. The sequence continues at coordinate 102,991 of JARHVA010002323.1, forward strand.
AAAGATACTTTTGATCCCATGACATCTATTTTCATAAATATGGTTGTTGGACCTATGAATACTCTAGCCTTAACCTATTCTGAATCAGTGATCATCAATGATCAGATGCATCCCCAAGGTCAAATGGATTACTCTATTCCCAACATCAAACCAAATTTTCCTACCTTTAATGTATTTCAAAATAACAATCAAAATATACCCATCTTGAACCAAATCCCAACTTTAATCCATTTACCTCTAAATCATGTTCATCCTACTCAGAATTTGGGATTATTGAACACTACTACAAATGGATTTAATTTAAGTGATCAAAAAGATCTAGTATCAATAAATGGCACTAATAGAAATCAGGTTCATCACTTTGAGGCCCCAAAAATTAAAATGAATAAATCTTAAACATGGTCCAAAATTTAAGCATTGATTTTTCTCAGATATAGAAATAAGTTGGTAATACTAGAGAGAGCTCAGGTAGGAAATTTTCTTTCTTAAAGGTTTAATAGGCCCAATAATATGTTCCATAAATGATAGTTATAACAATAATAAGAACAATGAATCTTCTAATAACAATAAAATAGTGGATATAAATCTTACTAATATTGTTCTACCTGATTATTATAGAGTACATTACACATTTAGACTTGGTGAGATAAATTGCATTGAATTTTGTAAAGCTTTTGAGGCCTTTCGAGAGGAGTTGGATACATTTGAAGTAGTTCCTAAAATAATTTATGGTGTAGGTACATTAGGATCTGAATCCATAGACCAAGCCTTCATGGTGTATATATTTGACTTACCTTTCCAAGAAGATAATGAACTTGATGATATTTCAAAAGAAGTCCACTTTTTTCAATAGTTCCTAAAGAAGACTTACAATATAAGGAATAGAGAATAAAATAAGCCCCTAAATACTTCAAAACCTCAAAATAACTTTTGCACTCCTCTAAATACTACCTCAAATAATAACCTATATCCTCCAAAGGGAAGTACTTTTAAACATAATACTGATGCATTTAACTATTCCAATAGAACTAGGTATAATATTGTGGAAGACATGGAGAATATTAATGATAACATTACATTACATGAGTTGAAATAGATAACTAAGAAAAGGGACCTATTATTGGATTCCTTATCTAAAAATCCTGCTAGACCACCCAAAACTGATAAGACTAGTGTTGATATGTATAAAGCTAAAACATAATCCCCACCTTTTCTACTTACTATCAGAATGTTTGGCAAGAATTTACATAATTGTTTATTAGATTTTGGTGCATCTACAAACATTATGCCAATAAGTATTTTTAAATAAATTGGCTTGAGTTATATCAAATTTGACAAAGTTTTTACTTAGTTAGATAAGTATAGAGTTAAATTAATTGGGGGATTGTCAAATGTACATATACAACTTGCCTCTAAGCCTAGGGTCTAACAATTTATTTATATCCAGGTGGTGGACATACTTGATGTTTATGGTATAATGTTAAGAAAGGAGTGGACAAAGGCCTTAAATTGATATATGTCAACTAACTATTCACATTTGTGGCTGCCATGGTAAGTATCCCAAATCAGATCAGATTGGAAAGAAAGCTTCAAATGAAGCACATGATAATAGAAAATAATGTTGTGAATGAAAGGGTTAAGATTCTAGACTCAAATGAGATCAAAATAATGGATTTTTAATTAGGAGTGTATAATCTCAAAACTTCTAAGGTATGTAGTCCTAATAATTCTCATTCTTTGCCTAGAATTTGGAAATTACATTTTGATGGTGCTAGGTGTAAGTCTAGGTCTGGGGAGGGAATTGTTTTTACCAATCCTATTGGGAAAGAACTAAAAGCTAGTTATATACTCTAGTTTCCTTGCACATATTATCTTGTAGAGTATAAATATTTTATTATAGGATTGTAATTTTCCATTAGGCATAACGTTAAATAGCTCTTAGTTCATGTTGATTTAGAACTTGTAGTAAATTAGGTGATGTACGAATATCAGTGTAAATTATCATATCTCAAGAGATATAAGTTCATAGTCTAGGATTTTCTAGAATATTTTCATGATTTCAACATTATTTCCATCCCTAAGGAGGATAAAAAGGCTAATAATGAGTTTGCCTTAGCTATATCCAATCTTATGTAAAACCATGATTCTCATAAATTTAGCATTTATATGGTTCTATGCCCTTCCATCCTAGATAATGTAAATTGTCTATAAGTATTTAGTGATGACCAACAAATCTTAGATTTCATAACTAATTTAGGAGTATTTGAGGCCCCTGTCATAGATGGAGCCAAGGAGAATACCCTTGAAGAGGATGGCGTATTCGATAACAAAGTCATTCAATTGAATGTCAAGAATATTCCAAAAGGCATGATTGCCTTGGAGAGTTTATTTGATCAGGATAAGCTAGCTAAGAACACTAAGAATCCTAAGGTGAGTGGGAAGGATTAAAAAGTAGTTGATCTTGGACCTCAAGATCAACCTCAGCTATTTAACATTAGGATAACATGTACAAACATTGAAAATAAAGAAGCTAAAGGCTTGATGACAAATTATAAAGACATAATATCACGGTCATATGATGAATTAATTATTTTTTATCCAAAAGTCATCACTCATACAATACCCTTGAAGGAAAATTATAAAACTTTTAGACAAAAATAGAGGCCTATCAACCCTATTTCAGAACCTATGATTTTTAAAGGGGTTAAAAATTTGTTAGATGTTAAGATTGTACTTCTCATTAGGCACTCTATCTAGGTCACCAATATGGTGAAAATTAGGAAAAAGAATGATGAAATAAGACTATGCATTGACTCTAGGAATCCAAATAAATCATATAAAAAGGAAAAATATCCTTTGACTTCTTTAGATCAAGTTATAAAAAATGTTTATAGTTATACTATGATGCCCATTCTTGATGGATTTTAAAGGTATAACCAAGTATTGGTGAATTAGGAGGACAAGATGAAAATTGTTTGTACTACCAAGTGGGGCATGTTTACATACACAAGGATGCCGTTCAAACTAATCAATGTAAGAGAAATGTTTCAAAGGGATATGAATCATGCTTTCCAATGTTTGGTAGGTAAATGCATTATTATATACATGGATGATCTGATTATTATTTTTTAAATAGGGAGGACCACATTATGCATTTACAATAGGTATTTGGAAGGTGTAGAAGGTATGTGATTTCTCTTACCCTAAAAAAGTATTTTCTATGTCACTAAGGGAAAGTTGTTAGGCCATGTCTTTACTAAGGAGGGAATCTATATATATTCAAAAAGAGTATACGCTATATCAAAGATAGAGCCTCCTAATAGTAGGAAAGAATTAATATCATTATCTGGTAAAATTAACTTTGTAAGAAAGTTTATTTTTGTGTTTGTAAAAAATTTCAAACCATTGAATGACATGCTAACAAAGATGCCAAAATATAATTGAATGAGTAATTTAAGAAGGTGTTCAGGGACATCAAGGATGCAATTGGTCAAGATCCAATTTTGAGAAGTCTAGATTTCTCAAAAGATTTTTAACTTTACTCTTTTACTTTTGATCACACTATTGTTGTAGTTTTAATTTAAAACATTGAGGGATGTGATCATCCAATTGATTTCATGAGCACAAAATTTTAAAATGATGAGTTGAATGATTATTTGATTGATAATAAAGCATGTGAATTAGTTATAGTAGAGAATAAATTCAAACACTACATTATCAGGAATAAAGAGCATGTCATTCTACCTAACCCTACTACAAAGCTCATGTTAAGCCAAAAAACATTATGATAAAGGAAAGGTAAGTGGATTTTTGTTGGTTAGGAATTTGAAATTGAAATGAATATAGAAAAATTGGTAAGATTCCAAGGTTTGATTCAAATGATTTCCAATGCTAACCCTATTGGTTGAATATTTTGTCGATCAGTGTACTGATAAATAAAATAGGTCTGATCAGCCAAAGTAGGAAGATTGGTCATCTAAATGTGTAGGTTTACTACATCAAAAGGGGACTAAACTATCCTCTCATCAAGGGGAGGTTCCTCATGGATATGATATATATATATATATATATATATATATATATATATATATATGTAGAAAATAATACTCAAGGGTAGGACAAACCATCCATCTCTCTTTTTTCAGAGATGATGCCTACAGATCAAAGGAAAAACTCAAGGGAAATGATAGACAACACTCCTCTTCTTTTAGAAGTACTATTCAGCCAGCCACAAGAGTACTCTTGGTAGTAACAACAAAATGTAACCAAGGATGTAGTAACCAGTAAATCGAGATGTAACACAAAGTCTCCACCTGAATTACCCAAGAGTGAGATATGAAGGACAATGAGGGCACAAAGTCATCCCAAGGTCCTTTATATAGAAATGAAAATAAAACACACTAAAAGGCAATTATGGGGGCACAAAGTCTCTCCACAGTTGACTTCAAGACACCTTCTTGACTACTGTCATTAATTCTACTTATTGAATTAAAGGAATAGAAGATATATTAAGGAAAAAGACATAAGAATAGTTTCCTCAACAATAAAGATATCACAGCACAAAGTCTGAAAGATCACTTGCTTTCTTATTCCAATAACAAAATATGATCAACAATCTGAGCTCAAAGTCTTAGTATTGCCTTTCAATTTGGGAAGAGTTTCATTTTGATTGTTAGAAAAAGATTCATTTACAATAAAAGAGAGTCCCTTATATATCCTCTTCTAGAAGGACTCAAGAATAGTAACACATCATGTTGCATTGAAATTTGTTTAAAAGACAGGCTAGAATTTAGGGGCATCTACCCATTTGCTTTTCTCAATATAGAGAAACAAGTCATGCTATTGAAATTTTGCAACTTTAAATGTCCACCTAGTGATCTAATCCTTCTCATCGTTCCTTCTTTTCTGGTTAGTTGAATTGGGTCTTAGATTCAATTCGATGCTCTGTTCCTTACTCAATTTCTCTTGGTCTTTAGCAATTAACGCATGGCACATTCTAATGCTAAATAAGTGAAGACACATGGTAACTTACATGGGACTCTAAGAAATGTTTATTAATAGAGGCTTTGAAACCTATTAGAAACTCAAAATTATGGGTGCAAACACTTGTCATTCTCCACGGAGTTACAACTGAAAAGGTGGCAGCTTCCACTTGCCTCTTAAAAATCTTGCGAAGGATGACACATGGCAACTTTCAGTGCTTTGATACTATGTCTCAATGGATGACACATGACAACATCTACTATGACTTTGATGAAGGACACGTGGCAGCATCCATTGAACTTGTAGAAGCTTTAGATGCCTTTTGAATGTTTTGTAGAAGATGACACATGACTACTTTCGTCGCATTTTAGAAACACTATAGAACTATGCAAAAATCATTTGGATTCATGTGGATCATGCCACTTGGCATGTTTTGATTAACTTAAAGAGGACACATGGTAGCTTCTATAGCTCTTAGAAACAAAATGAAATGAGGCTCAGAAGATGACACTTGGCAGCATCTGCGAGATTCTGTCTAGATTTTGTCTCGGTCTATTTTTTTTGCCTTCTCCTAAAGGGAAGGTGACCCTTCAGCTTTCTTGTTTTGCATCCTCCCAAAGGGAAGGTGACCCTTTCAATTTGGGGGAGTGTCCTTTAAGTTGGTAGCCAAGAGTCCCCCATAAGGGCACCTGCCCTTTGGGGTCCTTCAGCAACCTTTTATCTTTGGCAGTCTCTCGTGGCTTTCCTACGTACTATTTCTTAGGCTTTCTCTAAGGTTATTTTCGCTAGGCTTTCTCCATGGGAATTTTATCATAGACAAAAAGTCCATGGAATTAATCCATTTGCCTTGGTCTTTGTGAATTCCTTTAGGATTTCCTCCTGTGGCTTCTTTCTTAAATTCCTTCAGACAAAAAGTCTGAAGGAATTGTTTCTTGCCTTCGTCTTTTTTGAATTCCTTAAACAAAAATTTGAAAGAATTACCTTTGTGGCCTTCTTTGAAAATGACCCTTCTGAAGGGTACTTTTGTCAACCAACTACACTCTGCAAGGGTACTTGTCCTTCGAGAGGCTTCTTTGATCTTTTGCATTTGAACCACTCCTTTGAACCGTTTGAGTGAACCACTTGGTTGAACCAAGCCATTAAACCATTTGATTGAACCAAACATTGAAACAATCCATTGAACCACTCTTTAAATTGCTTCATTGAACCAAGTCAATGAACTGGTATGTTGAACCACTTCATTGAACCAAGGCAATGAACCAACCGGTGATGAATAAAAAGCATTGAACTGCTTGGTTGAACCAAACATTGAACCAATCCATTGAACCAAAATGGTTCAAGCCAATGGTTCAAGCCAATGAACCAAAACATTGAACCAATTATTGAACCAAGCTTTGGTTTAATAGTTCAAACAAAGCCTTTGAACCAACTGATGAACCATTTGATTGAACCAAAGGATGAACCAAAGCGTTGAAACAAAGTGGATGAACCAACTGAGTGAAACAAAGCATTGAACTGCTTGGTTAAACCAAGTCATTGAATCATTCCTTTGATTGAACCCATCATTAAACTGAAAGTGTTGAACCTATTGAAATTTGAACTCATTGAAACTTTGAACCAAAGTGGTTTAATGGTTCAACGGTTCAAGCCTTCTTTGCTTAGATGCTTGCTGATGGAGATCTTTGATTAAACCAAGGCACTATAGAGTTCGTAGATTCCTGAGAATCTTGGAAAATGAGGAATTTGAATACCTAGGACAACTTTTAGAAAGGAAAGAGACAATTTTGGTCTGTAGGACCAAAATAGTTCAAATGTTGTCCCAAAAATGACTGATATTTTTAGGGGACAATAGCTAGCTCCAGTTGGGAAACTTCTATCAATTACAAAAAAGAATTAAAGGGAGTAGAATCTAGAATCTCTAGTGCCTTCATATGTACCATTGGGCTATGGAGTCATGCTACCCAGAAATGAAAGGCATCAAAATAGACAACAAACAAAACAAAATAGAATTTTAAAAAAAAAAAACTATACAAATATACATATATACAGATGCAATGATCTGATACATCAAGAGTTGAAGTGTTTCAGATGCTGCCCATTGTGAGGTAGAGAAAAGAGTGTGCCATCTTGATATTCTGGTAGAAAGCTATTTTCACCAATGTACTGATGAATTATAAATGGGCCTCTCCAAAGGGAGTCAAGGTTTCCATGCATCCCCTTTGGTTCTCTCCTTTTGTCCCACAATAGGACTTGATCCCCAATCTGGAAATCATGATTATTGGCCTTTTGGTTAAAGAGTTGTTTTACAAAACTTTAATGAGCAGAAATTCTATCCATCAGCATGGTTCTTTGTTCCTCCAGCTTAGTCAAGCACATGATTCTTTTATCAAGAGAGCTTTCATATGTCTAATCTTCAATTGCCTTTGCAAATTTCAAGGCTGGCAATTCTAAGGTGATTGGTATCTCAACATTGATACCATAAAGAATTTGAAAAGGAGACATACCAATTACCCTCTTTGGTGTGATTCTATCTACCCATAGAGCATCAACCAATGCTTTATGCCATGTTCTTTGATTATCATCTGCTAGCTTCTTGATGATAGTTACTAGGTTCTTATTATTGGATTCAGATTGTCCATTCCCTTGTGGAAAATAATTAGAAAAGTGAGAGAGTATAATTCCATAATGGAAATAGAATTGTGTAATTTGCTAGGAGGTGAAACAAGCTGCATTATCAGTAACAATTTTGATTAGAAATCCAAACTTGGAAATGATATTCTCTTTGAGGAAGTTGCATACAACTTCTAAAGTAGCATGTTTAGTTGAGATTGGTTCTACCCACTTGGTGAAATAGTCAGTTGTTGTAAGGACATAATCATGTCTAGCACTTGAAGATGGGTATATAGTCCCATTAAAATCAATTCCCCATTGCTGGAAAGGTTCTTCTATGATCACTGGCTTGAGAGGCATAGTAGCTAACTTGGGTCTTCCAATAAATTGCTGACAAAGTTCACATTTCCTAACCCACTTATGTGAATCTTGGAAAAGAGTTGGCTAGTAATACTTGGCTCACAGAAACTTGTCAGTAGCCATAGGAGCAAAAAAATGTCCTCCATAGGCCAGATTGTGGAAATATTTCAAAAGCTGGCTTTGTTGCTCTTTGTCTACATAGCGAAGGAATACTCCATCTATGCTTCTCTTGTACAAGCCATTGTCCCAAAGGACAAAATTGGCAGCTTTCAACTTGATAGTCCTCCTTTCTTTGTAAGACAAATGAGCAGGACATTCACCATAAGTAATGAAATGAGTGATACTTAAATACCACTCATTGGTAGTGGAGACAAAAAGGACTATTGGATTATCTTCCACTTTAGCTTCTTCATGCTATGTATCTTATAGCTTGTTGTCAGCAATTAATTATCATAGGCCTTTACCCCTGACTAGCTTTGTCGGCTTGATGTCTAGATAAAACTCTTGGATCTTTACAATCAAATTACCTCTTTTTGTGCCAAAATCCTATTGAGTTAATATAGACTTGACTATAGTGTAAGGAACTAAGGTAGTAGTGTGTGAATTTAGAATATAGAAATGGAAATATTTAATTGCTTTCACCAATGCATAAGCATGCCTCTCTACATTTGAATACTTCATCTCATGGGTTTTGAGAGGGAAACTCATGAAAGAGAGGAAATTCCATACCTCTTTGCCTTATTGAACAAGAATTTCTCAAAGAGTGTGTTCAGATGCATAGCTATATATGATGAAATCTTTGTTGTAATCTAGACAAACTAAGGTAGGAGCGTGAGCAATGGCAGTCTTGATATCTTGAAATGGTGAATTTCCTTCTTTAGTCTAGCTGAAGATGGTCTTCCCTTTCATCACGTTCACAATGTGTCTAGTCTTCTCAACAAATTTATGGATGAACCTCCATAAGAAATTCACCTTTCCAAAGAAAGAATTAATAGCATTTTTGCTTGTAGGCAAATTAAGCTCTTGAATAGACTTGAATCTATTTGAGTCAATATTTATGACTTCTTTTGACACAATGTGTCCAAGGAGTTTCCCCTCTATTACTCCAAAAATAAACTTCTTGGGGTTCAAAGAAATACCATTCTAGTGGCAGTGCTCCATCACTTGTTGTAAGTGGCTTACATGATTAGATCGATGCTTTGAAAAGATAGTCAAGTCATCAAGGTATACCACTATGAATTTAACAATGTCATCTTTGAAAGCCAGATCCATTTCTCTCTAAAAGGTAGCACCAACATTTATCAAGCCAAAAGGCATTCTTCTATATACAAATGTACCCCAAGGTGTGGTGAATGCAATCTTGTGTTGGTCTACCTCACCAACTTCAACTTGATTATATCCTGAAAAGCCATCCATCATTGATAGCATCTCTGAACCTGTTACCATTTGAAGCACTTGATCCATAATTGACAAAGGGTAATCATCTTTCAAAGATGACTGATTCAGATTCTTGAAATCTATACAAATGTGAATTTCACCACTCTTCTTCCTTATAGGCACTATGTTGGCAGTCCATGTGGAATGATGGGTTGGGAAGATGATTCTAGCATTTAACATTTTTTGTATCTCAAATAGAATAGTACCTAATATTTTTGGATTATATTGTCTAGATTTTTGCTTGTAGGGCATTGAGTCAGCCTTAAGAGGAATGTCATGGTAGATTTCATCAGGTCTAAGAGACTTTAGGTCTTCATAAGAATATGCTAAGACATCCATGTATTGACAGAGTAAAGAGGTGAACTTGAATCTTTCTTCAAGGGTGCAACACTTACCAATGTTGACCATCTTGGGATTTTCTTTAGTGGTCAGATTTACTTAATCGAATCCCTGAGAGAAACTTGAATGTGTTTGTTATTGTTTGATGAATCTATCATGCTTATCAAATAGCTTCTCAAGAGAAACTAGGCCTTTGGGAATTTTGTTTCCTTTCAGCTATAAGAATTCTTCATTTATATCTAAACTAGATTCAGAGGTTGATTCATACATATGAGGTTCACTGCCTTCAAAATGTAGTTGTTCAAAATTATCTTTTCATTCTAGGAAAGTAATGATTTGATGATCATCATTAAATACTTGCCAATGATCATCATTGTCAAGAACACTTGGTCTATAAATCAGGTCAATAGTATACCTTTCTTCTTTGAAATCTAAATGAAGAACTAAGAGAGTTCCTAAAATAACAAGTGCATCAGCTCTGTCATTAGACTCTCTAGGTATGGCAGAAATGTTGAAAGCATCAAAGTTTTCAATTTGTTCCTAAACCAAGTTACGGTAGTGGTGTAATCTTTCATTCTTTGTTTGGTAAATATTTCTTACTTGACAAACCACTAATTTAGCATCCCCTTTGGCATGAAGAAACTTGATGCCTTTTCCTTGAGCAGCCTTCATTCCAAGCAACAAAGATTCATAATCAGCTATATTATTAGTGTTGCTAAACTGTAATTTGTAAGATGAAGGGAACGTATCTCCTTGAGGAGATATCATGACAATCCCAGCTCCCAAACTGGTAGAGGAGTAGCTACCATTGAATTCCAAAGTCCTTATCTCATTAGACACTAATTTTTCTTTAGATTTTCCTTCATTGGAGAGGGAGGATTCTTCTTCATCTATGTTGTAGCCTAGTAGTTCTTCTATTGTTCTAGTTGAACTAATTTCTAAGTTGACACTTTTAAGAAATATATCAGGTGTTTCATGCACTTCATCTATATATAGAAAGTAGTTACCCATACCTATGGATTCAAAAATAATTTGAGCTTCAGGGGCTGATGTCTGGGTGATCACATATTTTGCCTCCTTTTCAAGGAATAACCTCTTCATTATGCCTTGGACAAGGATCCTTACCTCAGATAGATCCATGCTTAGTTCTCCTCCCATGTCCTTTCAAAAATTTCATCCAAGAAAAATGACATAGGATGCTGGGACATCAGTCACCAAGATAGTTATCTTGATTCTCTTGTCTAAAAAGGCTGCAAATACAAATTGGGCATCTTTAATTTGCCCCAATAATGGTATTTGCTTATACTCCATAGAGAAACATCTCCTAAATGTCTTGGTCAATGTGAGACCAAGAGACCTAGCTACTTTAGTAGGCATGACATTGTTAGATGTGCTTGAGTCTATAATATAGTTACTTAGCTTGTGGCCATTAATTAATAGGGAAACATAGAAAGGTTCTATTTTTCTAGGAGTAGTTGGGGGAATAATGACCAAATTATTTGGATTAGGCATATTTTTTAGAGAATTAGGAGTTACATTTTTAGTTTTTTGTCCTACAAGGATATTTGGTTCTTGACATATTGGACCAATTTATTCAATTGATCAAGATTGGACTGCAAATATTCAATTTCAAACATTTGTATTTTTGTCTTTTTGACATGACCGATTATGCCAAATGGCTAAATTGAGCTAGGTACAAAGGAAGGTATTTCAACTTTTTGGGTTTTAGGAGGGATGGGAGAAATTGAAATAGAAGGTAAAGGTGAAATTGATGTATTTGCCTTTTAGGTGATTATCAAATCCTTTGACTGAAAAGGTAGAGTGGTTCCACACTTAGCAATCATGATTGATGGCTGAGGTTGCTCTTCTATCTTTCCTTTATCAACTTATTGGGCTAATTGGTTCTTAGACCTGGTAAATAATGCATATGATCCATCAAAAGCTTCTCTTTTATTTCTGGGTTCATCTTGGTAGTTTAAGAAACCAATGTGGGAGTCACTAGCTGATTCTTCTTGATTGTCTTCAAGGAGATCAGTGTTATTTTCTTGATTAAATTTAGGGTGGAAAGAGAACTCTGATTTTGTTTCAAGATATCCCATTGCTGAATTAGTTGGTGGAGCTTCTAGGGCAAGTTTCCCTTGTGGGGGAGGAAGGTGATTATGTTGCCCTTTATTCTTGGTAGCATTGCCCTAATATGTCTGATTTGGTAATGTCCTTCTGTATGAAGGAGCAGAAGACATTCCTTGAGTCATTTTATTTTTGAGAGCAAGCAACTCATTTGCCAATTTCTACACCATTGGATCTGTGGTGTTTATAGATGAATATTTAGAAGATGATGAAGCTTTATTTCTATTTGGATCTCTTCTTATCTTCCCTGCTAAGATGAGATCATCTTCTACCTCAGTGGCCAAATTTTGAGATGCAAGAAGATCTATTTGACCATCACATCTCAAGACAAAACTTACTTCAGGTAACTGAGAATTAATGAAGAAGCATTTGAGATTCTTAGCTATAGGTTGAGCAATTACAGGAATTTTGTTCCTCACTTTGTCAAATTTGTCTATGAAGTCCCTCATTGGTTCATGAGGCTCTTTCTTCATCTGTGTAAGTTGAGCTAGAAGTGCATGTGCATCTTTTTTAGGTTTGAATCCAGCTTCAAACTTAGCTTTGAGGGTATTCCAATCAGTTACTAATTGAGCTTGTAGATGATAAAACCAATCTACAACAACACCTTGTAGTGTCTCCACAAAAATCCTAACTGCTACATCTTCAAATTCTACTCTGATTACTCTACAAGTTATGCTGAAGGCTATAATGTGTTCATCAGGATGAACTTTCCCATCACCATAGAATTTTGGGAAATTCTTCCTTGAACTACGTGGAAGCTCATGTAGAGGTGGAGTAAGATTGAGAGGACCAAAAGCATTACCCCAGGGACCTTGAAATTCCATTGTAGGATTACGAAAAGGAGGAATAACAAATCTTAGAGGGTTAATTATTGGCAAAGCTTTGTCAACAGTAGAAGTAGATACTTCATCTGGCAATGGAGATATGACTTTAGTAGGAGGAAAGCTTTTGGTTCATTGGAGATGAGATGGTGAGGGAAATAGATCAAAATCACTTTTCTATACTAACTCTAATATAGGGTCAACAATACCTCTAGCCCTTTGGCTTCATGTATACCTTCAATCTACCAGATTGTGAAACAAAAATGGAAAAGAATTGACCTTGCTTTAGTTTGTAGCTTGAGGCTTTAAACTGTGTGTTCTTTCCCAGTTAGTGTGGAGGTGAATGGATAGATTATAAATGGATAATGGATATTATATCCCTAGTGGAGTTGCCAAAAACTATTGGTTGAGTATTTTGTCGATCAATGTACTGATAAACAAAATAGGTCTGATCAACTAAAGTAGGAAGATTAGTCATCCAAATGTGTAGGTTTACCACATCAAAAGGGGACAAATCTCTCCTCTCATCAAGGGGAGGTTACCTATGGATATGCTATACATATAAACAAAAAATAATACTCAAGGGTAGGACAAACCATCCATCTCTCTTTTTTTAGAGATAATGTGTGTGGATCAAAGGAAAAACTCAAGGGAAATGATAGACATCACTCCTCTTCTTTCTAAAGTACTATTCAGCTAGCCACAAGAGTACTCCTGGTAGTAATATCAAAATGTAACCAAGGATGTAGTAACCAGCAATTCAAGATGTAGCACAAAGTCTCAACTTGAATTGCCCAAGAGTGAGATATGAAGGACAATGAGGGCACAAAGTCATTCTAAGGTGATTTACACAAAAATGAAAATAAAACACACTAAAAGGCAATTATGGGGGCATAAAGTCTCTCCACAATTGACTTTAGGACACCTTCCTAACTAGTGTCACTAAATTTGCTTGTTGAATTAAAGGAATATAAGATATATTAAGGAAAAAGACATAAGAATAGTTTCCTCAACAACAAAGATATCACAGCACAAAGTCTGAAAAATCACTTGCTTTCTTATTCCAATAGCAAAATCTGATCAACAATCTAAGCTCAAAGTCTCAGTAATGCCTTTCAATTTGGGTAGAGTTTCATTCTGATTGCCAAAAAAAGATCCATTTACAATAAAAGAGAGTCCCTTATATAGTCTCTTTAAGAAGGACTCAGGAGTAGTAACACATCATGTTGTGTTAAAATCTTTTAAAAAGACAGGTTGGAATTTAAGAGCATCTACCTGTTTGCTTTTCTCAATGCATAGAAACAAGTCATGCTATTGAAAGTTTGTAAATATAAATGTCCACCTGGCAATTTGATCCTTCTCATCATTCCTTCTTTTTGGTTATTGGAATTAGGTCTTAGATTTAATTTGATGCTCTATTCCTTAGACAATTTCTGTTGGTCTTTAGCAATTAACACGTGGCACATTCTAATGCTAAAAAGGTGAGGACACATGGCAACTTCCATGGGACACTAAGAAAAATTTATTAATAGAGGATTTGAAACCTATTATAAACTTAGAATTATGGGTGCAAACACTTCTCATTCTCTATAGAGTTACAACTACAAATGTGGTAGCTTTCGCTTGCCTCTTAAAAATCCTATGGAGGATGACACGTGGTGACTTTCACTACTTTAATACTGTGTCTCACTGGATGACATGTGAAAACATCTATTATGACTTTGATGAAGGACATGTGGCAGCATCTATTGAACTTGTAGAAGCTTTGGACACCTTTTGAATGTTCTGTGAAAGATGACACATGACGGCTTTAGTCACATTTTAGAAACACTATAGAACTATGCAAAACTCATTTGGATTCATGCAGATGATGCCACTTGGCATGTTCCACTTAACTTATAAAGGACACATGGAAGCTTTTGCAGCTCTTCAAAAAAATGAAATGAGGCTCAAAAGATGACACTTGGCAGCATCCATGGGATTATGTCAGGCTTTTGTCTCGGTCTGTTTGTTCGCCTTCAAGGTGACCCTTCGGCTTTCCTATTTTGCATCCTCTCAAAGGGAAGGTGGCCCTTCAGCTTTGGGGGAGTGTCCTTTAAGTTGGCAATTGAGAGTCCCTCATAAGGGCACCTACCCTTTGGGGTCCTTCAGTGGCCTTTTATCTTCGGTAGTCTCTCACAGCTTTCCTGTGGATTGTTTCTCGAGCTTTCTCCATGGGTATTTTCCCTGAGCTTTCTCCATGGGCATTTTCCCGTGGACAAAAAGTCCATGGAATTATTTTGTTTGCCTTGGTCTTTGTAAATTCCTTCAAGATTTCCTCTTGTGACTTGTTTCATGAATTCCTTCAGACTTTTTGTCCAAAGGAATTCCTTTAGACAAAAAGTCTGAAGGAATTGTTTCTTTCCTTAGTCTTTTTTGAATTCCTTAAACAAAAATTTGAAATTATTACCTTTGTGGCCTTCTTTTAAAATTACCCTTTTGAAGGGTACTTTTGTCAACCAAGTGCCTTTTGCAAGGGCACTTGTCCTTTGAGAGGCTTCTTTGATCTTTTGCATTTGAACCACTCCTTTGAATTGTTTGAGTGAACTGCTTGGTTGAACCAAGCTGTTAAACCATTTGATTAAACCAAACATTGAACCAATCCATTGAACCACTCTTTGAACCACTATTAAACCAAGTTGATGAACTACTCTATTGAACCACTTCATTGAACCAAGGCAATGAACCAACCGGTGATGAATTAAAATCATTGAACCACTAGGTTGAACCAAATGTTGAACCAATCCGTTCAACAAAGCTTTGAACTAAAATGGTTCAAGCTGATGAACCAATTGAATGAACCAAAACATTGAACTAACCATTGAACTAAGCTTTGGTTCAATGGTTCAAATGAAGCCTTTGAACCAACTGAAAAACCATTTGATTGAACCAAAGGATGAACCGAAGCATTGAAACAAAGTGGATGAACCAACTGAGTGAAACAAAGCGTTGAACCACTTGGTTAAACCAAGCCATTGAAATATTCCATTGATTGAACTTGCCATTGAACTAAAAGCATTGAACCTATTAAACTTTGAACTCATTGAACCTTTGAACCAAATTGGTTCAATGGTTTAATGGTTCAAGCCTTTTTTGCTTAGATGCTTGCCGATGGAGATCTTTGATTGAACCAAGGCACTGTAGAGTTTGTAGATTCTTGAGAAGATTGAAAATGAGGAATTTGAATGCTTAGGAAAAATTTTAGAAAGGGAAGAGACAATTTTGGTTTATAGGACAAAAATAGTTCAAATGTTGTCTCAAAAATGAGTGATATTTTTTGGGCACAACAAACCCCAAGTTAAATGTCTTGTAAGTTGAACAAGAAAGTTTTTAGTCCAATGATTTGTATGATCCTATTATCCATATAATTTTCAATTGTAAATGCCTTGAAGGTATGACAAGGAAGAAAAGAAGAGCCATAAGACTTAAGGTAGCCCACTACCTGATTAAATATGGATTGTTATACAAAAAAAAGGTTTGAAGGCATTTACTTGAGGTTTGTATCCAAAGAAGAAGATGAAATCATGAACACTTTTCATGAGAATCTTAGAAGTGGACATCTATCTAGAAGGAAAACATCTCAAAAAATCCTTAGAGATGATTACTACTATCCCATAGTCTTCAAGGATACCCATAAGAATGAAAGGTAGTGTCATTCATGTCAAATCTTCATCACAAACAAGACTAAGGCAGCCATGCCACTATAACTAGTTATGGTAGATAAACCTTTTGATTAGTGGGGACTAGATTTCATGGGGGTAATTAACCCTAATTCATCAAAAAGTCATAAATACATTCTAACTATTATTGATGAATGCACTAGATGGACTGAAGTAGTGGACACTAAATAATGTATAACTGAAGAAGTGATAAGTTTTTTAGAGGAAACCATATACACCAAGTTTGGGACACGTATATTTATAGTCTATGACAATTTATCTAATTTTACATCCATAGAGATTATAAAATGATCATATGATAATAGCATTAGTCTCATGTTCTCATCCAACCATTATCCTCAAGGTAATGGAGTATATGAAACTACTAATAAGAACTTGATGAGCAATAAGTCTACAACAGACAAGCCTAGAATGTGGCACAAGCTTCTCAAATTTTTCCTTTGGGAAAATAGAGTTAGAATCAAATAGGATCTAAAGGCATCACACTACCTACTGGTTTATGGCTAAGAGCTCATATTTTCCATTACACTCAAGCTATCATCATATTGGTTTATGAAAGAGTACATGGATGATGATCCTGAATTGGAAAATTCAATGTTGATGGACATTGTTTAGATGGAAGATGGTAAGGAAGAGGATTTTTACAACTTTAGAAGACACCAAACCATGATGAAAATTTGGTTTGATAAGTAATTGAAGATACAGGTGTTTAGGCAAGGAGACTTAGTTCTTATTTGGGATAAAACATCTGATCCTAAAGTAAACATGATAAGTTCACACCTTTCTGGATAGGTCCCTATCATATTTTTGAGACACTTATAAATAAAAAATTCAAGTTAAAATACTTACAAGGATCAAAATTCACACTACCCACCAATGTGTAGTACCTTAAGCATTATTTTTCTTATACTCCCCCTAGGGTCCTCATGGAGTTAATTGTTAGAATAGCTATAGTTAGTGTAGGTAGGCTAGATCAGTTTATTTTTGTTCTTTCCTTCTTATACATATGTTTGTATAAATTTTTATGATTTTTGTTTGATTTTTGCTTTTTTCTTGTTATTTGTGTTTCTAGTTTCTCTACTTTGTTCCTTGCTTCTAATAAGTCCTTGGGGATAACCTTCAGCTCAAACTTCATTCTAAATAATCAGAAACTCCACATTTCATAAATGTAGGTATGAATTTTAATAATTTATTGATCACGAATTTGAAATTTAAGATAATGTTATAGTTTAAATAAACTAGTAAGGACTAGTGGATAGGTTAATTATTCTATAATAACTTAAACATTGTTTTGATATAAACTTGGTTTTAAGAAGAATTGCACATATGGGATGAAAGCCTTAATTATTAAGACACAGTCATATTTACACCTAATAAACATCCTTGCATGGTAAAAATGTTGCAACCATATGTGATGCCCTGAATATCAAACATTTGATCAAATCCCTAAAACTTCCTAACTTGGTTCCCAACCTTTGCTATAAATCCTAAAAGATCTAAAAATACAAAAAATAAGAGCTTATTGAAAAATCAAAAGCTTTCCAAGCAAATTTTATTATAATAATCTTCACCATGGTTATAGACACCTAATTGGTAGTGGAGCAAGGCCTTGATTGGACACAAAGATATCTATGTTAGGGCTATGGATGATTGGCTAGTAGCAGAGCAATGCCTAAGCCTTCCCTAAGTTACAATATGGTTCTTAATGAATATAAAAACATGTTATAAGTCAATATTAATGATTGAATACATTGAACTTGCATGTTATCCCCCAAATCCTAGGGCAAATAGTAAGTGGAATTAAAGCACACACACAACATGGCTAGGTTTTGATGTTTGATTCTATTTTTGTAGGTGTAAGGCTTGTTTCAAATATAAAATGTTCTTGATAATAGAATTAAACAAATGTAATTGGTAATATAGTTATTTTTTTGAACTAAAGATTTGAATTTTAACATATTGTTATGTTTTCCTCAAATCTTGCCATTTGTTGAGGTGAACATACCCATATTTCTAAAAAATGGGGACCCTCATGTCAAATTGTGAAATTTATAATTTAAAATAAAAAATCCATTTGATTAAAACATCATTATCATTTTTTCACATCATTCATGTTTGAATACCATCCATACCATGTTCTAGGTGTTTTGCTTATTCATAGCTATGGTTTAACCTTGTCTAGCATTTGTTAAATTTAGATCTTCTTATTTCATGTTCTAGGTCTAAAAGATTTCCCTTAGAGGTAGATAATGTCTAGGTTTCATAATTTTAATGATTTTATCTTAATCTAAACTTTTACTAGCCTTTGGTCTATTAAAATTCAAATTGAGTCCATGTTCAAACTTCTTGAAATCCTCATTTAGAAACCCTAGCTTAGATCCCTCATTTGAATTAAAATTTGGTGAGAATAAAATTAGTCATGAACCATTTAATATGCAATGGGCTTAGTTGAATTTTTATATTAAGGATTAGTAATGTTTTTCAACATGACAAAACCTTAGTATAAAAATTATATACAAGGTCTCTTTTATATCCTGAGCCCTTTATCCCTTTTTGTTTCAATATTATCTAACCTTTTATATGTAGTGTAATTTTCATATTTTATTAACTTAGATTAATGTCTTAGTTATAAGGTCCCATTAATTTTTATTAACATATACAAGACCTTAGTCTTATTTATTTATCCTAAGTCTTTTATGTCTCTGAGCCCTGACTTAAACTATGTGCTTGTTTGTAGGATCAACAACCCACACTTAATCGAGAAGAGTTGATTGAATGGAGAAAGATCATCATGGATAAAAATGGGTCCCCTTTTATTATAACATAGACATATACTAGGTTTTGCCCTAAATTTTTATTTTATTTATCAATACATTTAAACCTTAAGACAAAACTTATGTTATGACTTAAATTATTCAAATGGCCTTTATTTTATTATGTTTTAAGACCTATGTTAAAGATGTATGTTATACTTTGGTATAAGTCCTATATAGTCTCAAGCTCATTTAATCCCTTTATTACTATAAGATCTAATTATTTATAACAACCTAGATCATAATCAATAGCCAATGTTTACTCGAGTGAGATCAATCGAATGATGTGTATCAATTCAAAGTTCTTATGGGACCTACTATTCATAAGACATAAATTTGACATTATCTTGCCCATAAATTGATGTTGATGAGGTTGTCATTGATGTTTATGAGGCCATAATTGACATCCATGAAACCATCAAATTTTAATCCTTATGGTTAATCATGCGAGCTTAAAATTGATGTTATCATGACTATCAATTGACATCCATGAGGCCATTATTGACATTCATGAGACCATCTAATTTTAGCCCCTATGATTCATAGTGAGAGCTTAAATTTGACATCTTTGAGACTATAAATTGACATCCATGATATTGTCATTGACATCTATGAGACCATCAAATTTTAGCTCAAAAACCAATCTCACCTGGATGAATGAACATGTTTGTCTTCATGTTGTATGATCAATGGAATATCATTGGAAAAATAAACATGCTTAGTATTCAGTACCTAACTATAAAAATTGATACTTAATTAGATTTTGATGTATCATAAATTAATTAGATCTATTTAAATCCATGTTTGACTTGAGACCCTTCTAACAAAGTTTAAAATTACATGAGAGAAATTGTAAACACCATGGACTTATCTTAAATGTTATCATAAGAATTAGTCATTTTTTTAACATTTGATTAAACCTTAGTCTAAAATCTTATGCTTGGTCCATATATGTCCCATGATGTTTTTTTCTATTTTATTGGCTTGATATAATTAATTCAGGGACCTGTTGCTACAAAACTTAGCTTAAAGGATTTACCCTAGAGTTTCCTCATATTTATTAATGTAATAAAACCTTAGGTTAAAATTTTTTACATTAAGTCCCTATATTATTATTTGGGGTTGTATTTTTACTATGTTCTAAACCTATCTTAAATACTATAGCCTAAGTTTTATTTCATATTTATTAACATGAAATAAAACCATAGTTTAAAAATGTTACCTTAAGTTCTTTATGTATCCCAATCCTAACTTAAAAATTATACATCTTTACAGGATCTATGGCTCACATTCTTGCAAATGAGATTTATCTAACTTAGAGAAGCTAAGTCTATATTTTAATGGAACCTCTAAAATGGCAAGAAGTTGATAAGTGTCATGGCCACAATTAAAAAATGATAAGCAACCAATGGTAGTCCATCTCATGAATCATAATTGACAATCCACATCTATCTGGATGAATATAATTAAATGGAGTGAGATGAGGATAGAAATTTCAATAAATCTCACAAAACCTATGATAATGACACTTATCATAACCACAAAAAACATAGTAAAGGAAGCTAATAGCATTTAGATCTTGGGATCTAGATCAACGAATTGTATTGGTCCATGTAGGAAGATCTGATGGAATGAAATAAATGGAAAATTTTTAATGGAGATGATCATGTTTTTGAAAATTAATGAATAATCTATTCTAAAATATGCCATGTAAATGCTACGGTGATGCCATATGAGTAAAAAGAGATAAAACTAGAGATTTTATGGGCTCAAAAAGGCAAAGGTATAAATGCTAAGATCCAAATCAAATATAAGGCACAAACTCACTCATGTGTAATATATATCACCATTAAATCTTAGAAAGGACTTGAAAAAAATCCCTAGTTCCTCCAAAATCCCTAACTCAATCCTAGAGTGACCAAAGTTGAGCTTGAGAGAGTCAAATTTGCATTTGAACAAGTGCAAACTGATCCAAAGGTGAATTATAGACCAGTAATGAGAATTTGGATAAGTTGATAGTCATGATGGCTTGAAATGAACATAGATAGGACATAGAGCTCTATCTAACCATTGATTCAGAAGGGAGAGTATTCAAAGATACCAAATTTGTTGTTGTAGCCTTAAACATAGGAGATAACAACTGGTCTAATATTTTCTAGACCATTGATTACCTATTAACCATTACAATAGAGGATGAAAATATTTCATGAATCAATCATAGACATAATGACCTATTCACCATTTAAATGATAAGTCTTCACTACACAACATCAAAGCTAGAGGTAATACATTGCATGAGTGTTATTGATCCTATTTCTAAGGATTTTAAAATTGATCAAGATATGATAGTACATGAGCATAGTTTTAGAATAATTACTTGTATCTCTCATATTGCCTTCAAAAATTAGTATAAGTTACCCAATCCTCAGGTCAATTTACCCACAGTCAAAGAAGGGTCCAATAATGATGACATAAAAACCATTATTTCCCCATGGTTATATTAAGTAACCCAAGTAGTCTCTCACATCAATGTAAGGATAGAAATCACCTAATTTAGGGCTAGTATTAATGTGATTACAACATTATTTAATAAATTGTCTAGAAGCCCCTACATCACCTATGTCAACAAAATTTGGGTCCCTTTTGTATATTTCATGGTTGAGAAATTAATTATTCCCCCACTTGGAGAAATGATCAATATTTGCTTGAAACAACAATTCTATACCATAAAGAAGAAAAATAGAAGCCATTTCTATATGATGTATTATCTTTTGAATGCCTTGCTAGCCACTAAAAAAATCCACAACATAAAATAATGGTCACCTAATGGGAGACAAAAGGCCTCCTAATATTATTCCAAATTGCATATATTCAAGTACAAAGACCATATTAAGTTTATATATGACTACGTATACCTAGCCTTAGCTAACGCCATTATAGAGATCTCCATGATGAGGGTCAACCCTTTGATAAATAACTATGTTGAGATCATTAGAGACATTTGGCTATATATATATATATATATATATATATATATATATATATATATATATGTATGTATAGGGAACTATGAGGCAACCCCTTAGGTTACTAGTCCTTGTACCTATAAAGATGGTGGAGTAAGAGGTGACATGCCATTTATTAAATGGGATAGATAATTATACCATTACTAGGACTGTGCTTCATAATTGGGACCATGTAGAGACTATCTCTAGGTAAAGGATATTCTTAAATCTATATATTGATTAAATGAGACAATGGGACCTATATGAAAGGGTTGTAAAACATTTGAAGGCCAAACAGATTAGTAGGACTTATGAGCATCACCCTAGTGTCGATGACCTCTTGTACACTAGATCATCCTCCTTCACAAAGATGTTATCAAGAATAAAGAAATCAATACTAAGACAAAGGCTAGGATTTTAGGAGATAAAAATCCAAGTGAGGATATATGGTATATGGGGCATAAAGAGTATCTTTTTCTACTAGGAACATATTCTAGACCTCCTCCCATGTAGCCATGGGTAGAGACACAACAACCCAAAGCTTAAGTTACATAAGGGATAGATGAAAAGAGACCTTAGGAAAGAATATCTAGTGAAGTAGCATAATCTTCAATACTAATTAAAGAACTAAAGTCACAAGTTGAATAAATTGACAATTAAATTAGATCCTAAGGAGATAATAAAGGATGCCTTAAAAACACTATCTAGTGCTTATGAATAAGATGAAGAAGAACTAAAAATGGAAGAAACTCAGTCCCAAACTAAAGAAGAATTAATTGAAGACAAGGGGAATTAGATTTATACTTGGTCCTAGCTGAAATCCCAACCAAAAGGAAATCTAAGCTAGCTCTAGTTCAAATAGGGGGAAAGAAACCTAAGATGACTTTCACTCATCCTTAGAGCGAAATAAACTTTTTCAATAAAGATAATATAATTTATGAACCTTCCATTGTAGAATTCTTCATATATGGTAAGTTTTACAATGTTCTAACCATGAATCACCATTGAATTGTTATAAAGCTTGTTAACATCCATGTGCATGATGAAATAAATCCTTGGATTATGGATTTACAACAACATGAAAAATAACAATGCATGTACACCCTTGGAGGGTCAAATGGAACATATATGGATGCTCATAGAAATTCAAGTGGAGCACAAGTTGAGATCCCTACTCCTCAAGTGACATAGTCATTAGTGGGAGTTTTGTTCAACCTAAACATGACCAATGTGGAGAAAATAATTAATAAAAAGGCCATGGTTGAATGTGAATAGTTCAATTTTTATAATATTGAACCTTTTGTTTGTGTAACTCCAATGGGAGGACAAAATCTAGGACAAGATAAGATGTTTGAGGAGAAGATCCATGAAGTGGCCCAAATGATCAGTTGTAAATAATGATCAAGGGCTTATTGTATGAAAATAATAATTTTAATGAGTCTTATATATTATAAATTCACAAAGATAAATTCAAGAAGTTATAAGACACCATGGCTGACCTATTTAGCTATTTAAAGGCAGTTAGGATTAAACAATAAGAAATAGAGAAATAAATCTCTAAAGCAATATAATGAGTTGGCCAATGGAATGTTGCAAGTCTTTAGTTGAAAGATGTGATTATGGCCTTATCTAATAATCTAGTCTCAAATTTTAGAGATATCAACAAGGCACATTTGAATATGGCCATGGCCATATTGGTTGACAAGATTAAGGCCCTAAATAACTAGTCCAAAAGAATGAAATACCTTGCCAAAGACTTCAAGTAGTTGGAAGATGGAACATCTCATATCTTATAAATCTTAATAAATGACCTGAAAACCATTATATATATATGTCTCATAACTAATGAAGAGTTCAAACACATTACCTTTCATTTCGTGCAAGAAGTAAGAAATTAGGGGGAAAATTAGACAACAAATGGCAATAAGAAAGTCATGGTCTTACTCCTATCATTCAAGGAGAAAATGCGAGATGTCATGGGAATAAAATGAGATATAGATAATATTGAAAATAACCTTAAATACCTAGAGGATCATAAAAAGGGAATTTACCTAAAGCTAGTGGCGGATCTTTAGTTTATCAGTAAACAACATCATAGGTTGTCAATCTTATAGGGTAGGTAACATCAGTAAGGGACTTGGTTAGCACTAGCACCCTAGAGTAAATGTTAATTAGGAATATTATCTTTATAGTAACTTTGTAAAATTTTAAAATATAATATTCCTTTGTAAAGGCATGTGTAACTTATAAGCATATTGCCTATAGGTCAACCCATTTGGAAAGGTTTAGTGTATTCTAGAAGAGTTTGTAGATACGGAAGTTGTCCTTACACTTTTACAATTGTAAGTGGATATGATGGAATGACATGATGCCTTGTTTCCTATAAAAGCAGCATTGTCTTTTGTAAAAAGGGGGGATTTTTGGAGCTAAAAACTAGTGTAAACTTTGAGTAACAAATGCAAGTAGAGAATTTTGAAAGGATTGCCTCATTTTGTTTATGTGAATTATTGTATGGATTCTCTCTAATTATTTATTCTAAAATTCAGATTTGTATTGTTCTTATGAATTATTGGTGTGTAACTTGGAAAGAAAAAGTGTTAACTTATGCTAAACATAGGTTAGTTAAAGGTTCCTTAGTTTGCTTCACTTTAGTTGCTCTACATTTGTAGATGTGAATCAACTATCTGCTTACAGGAGTAACTATTTAAAGTGAGCATAGTACTTATTTGTACTATTTCTTATCTTCCTTAGAAGATAACCTGATATATGTTGTGATATAAGCTCAATCTATTTTAATTCATATATTTGTTTTAGTGCATACCTAGGAAACACTTGAACTTTGTCATGATATCTAAGATAAAGATTAATCTCATATTTATTCTCTACCCTACCCTTCTTTTTTTGATTCATTTATAACCAATTCACACTTGATTAACACTTAATTGTATATGTCCATATTAGTTTATATTTAGATTTATAATTCAACATAATCCACCTTTATCATATATGATATTCTTATTTGAAAATATTTATAGGTGATAGTGGCTCACAACCACCAACTACTATAAATATTGTAAAATAGTCATCTATTCTACCTCTATTCCATCATCAATAATAGGATTATCATAAACTGTAACTCATGCTCTAAATTCTTTGAATTCTAAAAAGAGATTTGTTTACTAAATACTCTAAGCATCTTGTGGTATATATTTAGGTATTAATAGGGTGCAAAGGTATTATCCCCCAAATATTTTATTTTTGTATGGAACTTTAAGAGAGGGGTGGGATTAAAACACCACCATAATTAATTCTAATTACTTAATAGGCCTATACAATTTTAATACTCTCAAAGGTGACTATATCAAATTATCATGGATTATTTTATAATCATGTGTCATTTACTAAAGTAGATTCATGATACTTAATTTTTATGTTAAAACCTTTCTTGTATTCAAAACCAAATCCAAGAAACAAGTCAAGTCTATACCAAGTCAAGGCTAACACATAATTCATATGACACCTATAATATGAGTCATTATCCTAATATTTTTTAGACTATATTTACTCCATATTACTGTTATGATAAACAATTATATCATTACGCTATTCATGTTGTACAGTTATATTATCCAATTTACAGATATTCAAATCAGGTCGATTTGGCTCCAAATCTAGTTTAGAATCAATTATTCACATTTTGTCACTTTTGACCCCATTCTGATACTAATAAACTTATATGTCATATGATCTTCATCTTTAATCACGTACAAATCCAATTTCATGCCATGTCTATTTCATCTTGAACTATGTACCAAGCTAATTCCAAGCCAAATTTAGTATTTATTAGACCATGCATGCCAATCCATTCCAATACAACCAGGTTCATCTTGAACCAAGTTCTAATTCTAATTCTAAATTAAATCAAATTTGAAAAAAAATAGCTTCAAATATAAATAATTGGAATAATTCCAAATTAGGTATATTTCAAACAAGTCCAATTATTTTGAGTCCATCACATGCCAATTCAAACCACTTCTTGTCTTTCCATTCAATCTCATGTACCTATCAATTTAGATTAATGAATTCATGTCATCCATCATTTATTTCATTTGAATTAAATTAGGGCATTCTTCCATTTTTGGGTCTAATCCAAGCTAAGCTAGTTATATTGGTTTAAGACTTCCCTCTTTGGGCCCATTTTATCTAAACCAAAATGACCCTCTTTGGGCCAATTATATTAAATATAAAGACTCCTCTTTAGGTTATTTCTATCAAACAATACTACTCTCTTTGGGACAATTTAAAAGACCAATTTAATTTTTACTATATTTGGGCATTTCTACCAAGCCAATTTCACCCTTAATGGGTCAATTTCATTCAAGACCACGATCAACTTAAGATGAGGTTTTCTTTCCAAACTAATAGTAGAATTGGGTTTCATTCTAGAACTAATATCAAATTTAGCATCTAAATCGAATTCAACATTAGTATCAACATTAAAATCATATCCCCTTGAGACCAAATAAATTTCAAAATTAGAATATATTAGTGGGTATTAGGACATTGGATATACACTTCTATTATATTCCCTTGAGTTTTCATCAACTTTAGAATCAACATACTTAAGTATATTTTATGTCATTGGCTACATACTCATTGATTTTTATATTGAATATATCTTTTATCCTTCTATAATTATTCAAGGTTTTTATTTCAATATCAACACAAGTTATCCTAGTAGGCTGTATGAGGATAATGATACCTTTTACTATTCTATTGATATTACACATGGCTTTCACATTTACCAACCTAGGCATTATATTTGCATCTAAGTACCCATAATTATTGATTAAGACTGATATAATCACACATTATTGAACTCCTTCCATGATGAAATCTCACTAGTAGAGTGTTTGGGGATCTAAGACAACATTCAATCAAAAGAAAAATATCATAGTGAAAACTTCTTTGAAGTGTAGAGGATAATCAAAGTCTAATCTTAGAATCCTTTAGTGAAACCTTGCTTAAGGTGCTAAGGGATAATCAAAATGAATTATGATCATCCCTTGGTGAAACATTATTCAAGGAACTATAAAAAAATTTAAATAAGAACAATCAAGAAGAATTTGGGGGTAAAAACCTCTTTGAGGTATTAATAGTTGAGCCAATTAATTCCTTATTGCTTGATGAAGACATTATTGAAATTAATATCATCCTTGCCACAATAAAAATCAAGTTAAATTCAAAATCAACAACAATGTGTGTGACTAAAAATCACAATCTTAATGTGTCCTTACATCATTATACATTCCATTATTATCTTATAATTCATTCAAATTCTATATTACATCACCAAATCAGACCATTTACCCCATGCATACCCTTTTTTAGCCTTCTTGGTAGCACTATTTTTTAAAGAGGTTACGAAGACACCTTGTTTATATCTTTAGAGGAAGTATAATCAATGGCCAATGAATATCACAATAACAAAATTATAGTTCACATCAATATTAGGATCTAGATAGAGCTAGTATTCCAAGTGGGTATTAGTTAAACAACAAATGGTATACATTATACATCTCATAATCTTATATTGAGTTCAGATTATAATAAGTCAAAAATAATTAAATAATACAAAATGGTCAAAATAAAAGTATAAATAATTCATCCAATGATGAAAATCATGCTTATGGCCATGTTGGGAAAGTACCATAATGAAAACCAGATTTTTGGCATCATATTTAAATATTTTCATGTCTACAAGTACCTTGACACTTGGGGTAGCCCTATCTACATTATAGACCATTTTTAAAAATCCATCTTAGCCATTATAATCCATTACCATTATTACAAATTTTTACATTCAATCCTATTAATCCTAAACCATATTAATGTTACCATTAGTCTTCCTCCCTTATGTTTGTAATGGAAGTGGAACGTATATTGACACATATTTTGGGAAATCTTTTGGCATATTACATGCATTTAAATTTCACAACTAGACACATTTGGTTCTCATGAGACATGGTCTTTTGAGACTACTAGAATTTTACCTTATTATCATCCATTATTATCCAACATTATCCATTGATCATTCATTTATTATTATTCCCCATTCTATAGGTTGAACTACATTGACCTGAGGTCCATTTGGACTATGTAGGCAATGTTTAATTTCCGTGGTTAGGTCGGTCACCCCTATTACACAATATTATCATTTTTTTAGTTAAAATTCCTATTCCCTCATAGTTTAATGAGTTCAAACATTATACATTTCTTAATCCTTCATTGAGTTGAGATGTCAAAATCCTAAAAACATAAAAAATAGTTAAAAAGGCCTAAAAATTGGAATAGGACTTATAATATAGGTGAGAGATATAAATCAAAAAAATAATAAAAATTATAAAAAGTTTTAAAATATCCATGAGAGATATAATTGTAAAAATTTACAAAACATTTATCTTTTCCTAAATCCAATCATTACTAATGATTGATCATTGATCAAATCATGTTAGCAACCATTCAGATGTGTCCTTCCAAAATTCACCCTACTAGGTAGATTCATTAATTATTCCACTCATTTCAACCACCTTGGGATGTGTCCTTACCTTTCATGTATGATCTATTTGGGCCAACATTCTTTTATCACTAGTATTGAGCCTTCACATGTGGATTTTGACTTGGTTAAATTAAGAGATAATTTTTGTTGCTTTTATTTTCAATTTGTGTTTTCTTGTTTGTTTGTTTGTTTTCTTTTATTATTTTTTACTTAACTCATTTCATTTTTGTAATGATGTCATCATCATGGTTATCCTTGTCATGGATTATAGTTGAGTCCATCCATTGACATACATAAAAATTATGATTATGGATTTTATCATTAGTGTGATGTTTCCATTTGTCTATTGTGTCACGAATCAATCCTTATGAATAATACAACCAGGTCATTATGGTGTTTTATATCATGATGCATACCATCACATGACACATTAAAAATAAAGTGCTAAAGTTTTATATATGATGTCATGATATGCTATAAATTTATCCCCTTGCAAGATAATTCATGGTCTAATCAAATCATTTTAGTCATTTTTGACCACATCAAATCATCACATTTTCCTTGAAAAAATTAACACAATTGAACATCTAGTTATATATGCTCATCATGACATGAATATATTAATTAACATATAATATACATTTCATACACATTGATCAACTATTTTTATTATTTGAATCATCTAGTTTACTCTTCATCCCATTTTCTTCCATTTCTTAAGAGAACTACATTGTCCTGAGGTCCATTTAGACTATGTAAGCAACACTTAGTACCAAACAATTTCTAAGGTTAGCTCAGTCACCCTTGTTTCATTTTTATTAACATCTATATTATTTTAATCTAATCTCATAATTATTTATTCATTATTGTGTTCTTCCAATCATCTCCTTCATTACCTTTAAGAATTCTTGTCTACCTATTTTTGTGGATTTTTCATTCTTCAAAAATACATTTTTTACTTACACCTACATTTATGTCATTTATATCATCTTAAGTCTATGAAATAGGCTATATACTTGGGCTATTATTTCTAATCGATCAATCAAATAATTTTTTCAATAAATGATCACAACATTCCTAATATGGTAAATCATTTAAATCAATGATTAAATATGACCTACAAGGGAAAATCATTAATCTATCACTCTATCTTTATTCTGATTCCAAGCTCTATATCTTTGGACTTATTTGGAAAAATCAAAGTGTACAATTTTTTTAAGGATCGATCATTTCCTAAGCCCACAACTTCACCATGTTTTAGTTATGTTAATGTTTGCCACATATTTTTGGATGTGTCCTTCTCATTTCCTCCCACCTTGGGGACAATTCAATTATATTTTATTCATCATTAGAAATCAAAGTGTGAAAACATTATCTTATGTAGATTAATCTCAACCATGGGTTAATTTCACTTTTCTTCTTGTCCATTTTATTATTTTTAAGAGTCTATCCATCAGTCTTATTTTTTAGCCACTCCCTCAGGGGGGAATCATGGGCATTCCCAAATATTGTTTGAGGCTTCTTTATGGACTCATTTTTATTAAACTAAACAAGATTCAACAAAATTTAAACACATCCTTATTGAAGAATTATCAAATAATTTTAAATGTTTTATCATTATTTTAAATTTTGTTGATTCACTTGTGCAGGGCCCCATTTTGCATAATGCTCATATTTGACATTTGATGACTATGATATTTTGGCTACTCTGACTTGGAGTGAGTAGTTGTTTTGCTATTCATGTTGTGCTAAGGCATGAAAGGATTTTATGAAGACCTATAATGTCTTAATAACCATGAGAAAGACCTATTATCAATCATGTTTGATAAATTACATATGAAAGTATAATGATTGTATTTCCTTTATGTAATGTTGAAATTATGAATCTAATTATGTATGTGAGATATATTTACTTAAATGATGTTGGATAAGTGATCATAACTTGTAGATGGGAAATTGCATGTGTATAAGGTTATATGAATCTATCTATGACAATGATGAGATTCCTTGGATATTGGATATTGATAATTTATTGAGTGCCTTTTTTGATTAAAATTAAGTAGATTTATATAATAGGTTAGAGGAATTTGATGTGAGCATCAAGTGTATAGTAATAGAGAATGACCAATGAAATAAATAGACTATGACAAACATCGTTATATCACTATACAACCTTATCTTAGACCCTAAGCACTTATTAAACTCATCCTAATTAGTTGATTGTCTAAGACATTAATGCCATTTTTTTATAAATTAGAATTCTATTAAGAAAATAGATTTTAAGTTTGGTTGGTGAGTCTTATTTTATCCTCACCTTAAGATCTTATAGTCAGATCAACTAATGTCTAGAATGTCTAGTGGATGTTTGACATATATTTTATTAGTTGGCTATGTCTTGGATGAAGTAGGAAATAGTTGAATAAGTCTAGGAAGCAACCATAGAATACTAAAAAGCCAGTGTGTGCCTTAATTGAATTGGGAAAATAGAATCCCTTAATGAGGCATGAGATAGTAAGTAAAAGGTGGTTGGGTTATTCTAGGATGTCTATATTAACAATTCAAAATATCCATTTTGGAGCCTTTTTACCAAGATGATTTTGTCTAATTAGAGAAGAATATACTAAGCAAAAAAATAAAAGATAAGTAGTTTAAAAATTGGAATAAATGGTTAAGAGAGTCTATACTTAAAAAACTAGATGATAACACCCTTGAGGTCGAGGAGTTAATAAGTGAGTTTATTATTAAATTTAATCATAACTTATTTGATTTGAATGAAAATATTTAAAGTGATTCATTTAATCTCTTAATTTAATGCTAATAAGAACACTTGGTTTCATCTACCTATCTTATTGTATTTACATGGTTGTGAATGGGCTACCATGTATTTATTTGCCAAGTTGAGGGATTTAGAGATGTTGTGTTTTTTCTTACTTGACTTGAAGGTTTTATCTTCTTGGTTGAGTGTATTAATGTTGTTGTCACATTATGTAGTGATTGTCTATGAGAGTCATGTTCATTTTAGTAGATTGTTAATCCTTATAATGTTATATAATGTGGTATATTGCCTTAACCTCTTATGAATGTCATGAAGGTAGATTGTAATCACTCAAGTGCTGAGCCATGTTTACCGATAGGTTGACCCTTCTATGACTATTCGATGAGACAATTTTAGATATATTCTATTGATATATAATTAAATGGTGGGTCTTATTATGATATGAAATATTTCCTTCTCATTTTTTTATTTATTAATTCTTATATTCACTTGAATGATAATACACATAATATTTTCAAACTTTATCAATTACTAAAGCTTTCTTTCTTGATAGAACCCATCGAGTCTTAATCTCTCTAAGTTAACATCTTAAAGCAGTGCACCAATAAATTGGTGGGCATATCATTGGTGATTTTCAAGATTATTTTACCCTGTACCACCACTTTATATCTACTCAACCATCTCCTATAAACTTCCCTAAGACTTGTCTCCTCTATTACACACTCCTCCAAGGAATTCACTGCCTTACTTATCACCTTAGTAAT
Organism: Torreya grandis; assembly: GCA_037957365.1. NCBI lineage: Eukaryota > Viridiplantae > Streptophyta > Pinopsida > Cupressales > Taxaceae > Torreya > Torreya grandis. The sequence continues at coordinate 135,304 of JARHVA010002323.1, forward strand.
CCTAACCATTTTTGATAATCTAAAATACATTTTCATCCTAGGGAAACACTATATTTAATTTTATAACATCACATTATAGGTCTAGGTTAGCCTTGGCTAACCAAAACTAGGACCTAAACTTCCCTAAGACTTGTCTCCTCTATTACACACTCCTCAAAGGAATTCACTACCTTACTTATCACCTTAATAATCCTAACCCTTTTGATAATTTACAATACATTGTCATCCTAGGACAATAATATATTTAATTTTTTAACATCACATTATAGGTCTAGGTCAGCTTTGGCTAACCTAGACCAAGACCTAACATGTTTTTATCATATAATGATACATAGTAGAATTGGCTTGACCTTCTCGGCTAAAATTTTGAAAAGGTTTTCAATTATTTTCAACTATATATACACATAGACTTTAGTAATTTAAGAGAATATAAGAGAAGAGAATAATATTAAGAATATATTTCACATCTATTTATCTACAATTTTACTTGAATAACATTACTTAGGGTTACAATACTTTATTTAGAGATATGGATCTTGTTTTATGGAGAAGTATTTTGGAGGCATAAAGAAGTTGTGTATCCTAAAGATAAATTATCATTTTTATCCTCACATACCATAACAAACTCATGTGAAACACCTTGTCCAAAGGAGATATTGAACCTTGGTGGGTTCATATTCAAAGTTAAGTATTCATAACTTTGTTCCTCCTTTGTAAGAGTAGATAGATTTAAATTTTTACTTATCTCCCTTGCATTAGGATTTCCTATACATTGACTTAAGTATAGATATTATATGAATGTTTAATTTTTATGTTTATTATTCCCATTTTTTGGCACAAGATTTGGTGAGCACTAGATTAGATTTTAATTTACTTTTCATATACTTAGTGAATATGAAAACATAGGACGTAACTAGGGTTATTGCATATTGTTTCTTGACTAGAGGATTTGGAACCCTCTCTAGTTATGTTATTATGGTAAGAGACCCCTTATTTAGGTATTAATAATATGTCTTGGTCATGAAACCAAATATCAAATGTATCAATAATCAGAAGTGTAAGTAGGATTTATCTTCTCTGAGTTAGGATTGATTAATAGGTTAGTTACATTTTATTTTGTATACATTCTGGTGAACTTGACATGAATAACACCCATATAGGTTTTATATCACACACTAATTTTATCATCGTATTAAATATTTCTATTTTTATAGTACCCTATCAAACCTATTGGTATATTTCTAACAATCTATGTGTAAGTTTAACACATAGTTACCCCAAAATGTCTTTTTTTATCTATGTAAGTCCTCTCTAAATATAAGTGATTGGATCGATCATCTCAACATAGTCTTCTTCTTTGATTACAAGATTGCATACATAGTTTAGCCAATCGACTCTATTCATAGTTCTTATTTTTCATCATATAAGTTTGTAGACATAGTCAAGCTAGCTAACTTTGTTCATAGCTTATTTTTAGCACACAAGTTCTTCCAACTCTGTGAAGCCAATCGACTCCATTTCTAGATTATTTAAATTATCACTTGATCATCACAACATAAAAAATTTCAATATAAGCATCTTTAAACCTATAAATGTTCATTCTTACTTTCTTTGTCATTACAGTATGTCATTTCTATTACTATTTATTCACATGTTTATAGTCTATAAAAATACAACCCTATTAAAAATAGGGTCAATTATCTCAATATACTTCTATAATGTGTCTTATTTATTGGTGACATTGTTGACCTATTTGACTATGTTCTTATGGATCTTGATTTTATAGAGTAATAGAGATCCAATTGACTCTGTTACTTGTTGTTTGTATATAATGTCATGTAAATTAAATCTATACTCTTCACAGTCAATGAAATTAAATTTATTTTCATACTAATCATTTCACCTTTCATTTTAGTTGATTTTAAGATTAGAGTAAAAAACATAGATTAATTAGGTGTTTCTTGATTTTAGTGATTCAGTCACACTATTTTTATCTTTTATACACACTTCCAAATCATTTTACATTAAAAAAACATTAAAATTTTGTCTTCTTAAGGTCTACCTACTTAGATTTCATCACTAATGTGTAAGATAAATTAGTTTGATGGCCAAGTATCAATGTGTTTGATGGTATATACTAGAAAACCACCCGATACCCTTATCATTTTGGGAATGTGAAGTGAGTGGGTAGGCCCCAATATGAAGCTAGAACTATTGTTAATACAAATGCCTTTAGCCTAAACTTCTTGAGACTATTCGTAGATTATTTTCTAGTTAATTCTTACATCCAACTCCCCATCACATTAATTTAAAATTTTATTATAACATAACAATACTTAGGAATTACCAATTAATTGGAATTTACTTTCAAGTTGTTTTCTCTTTGATCATTATATTTTATATTGTAAAAATTGTATTAGACATCATTATTATAAGGTTTATGATGTGTGTTTCAATTAGATCAATCACATTAACCCAATTACTTATGTTCTTAATTTAATATACTTTGATATTATCTTTTTAGAATTCTTTTTATTTTAAAAACACTATCATTCTTTTTGGCATAGTCTCTTAGAGACTGTTCACCTATTTTGCCTTCAATACATAGTCACCCTATTTGACTGTGTAACTTATCATCTTATACTATTTCTTGTCTAGTAGTACATAGTTGACCTATAAGACTATGTCCTCTTATTTCCTTCTTTTCTTATCTAGTAGTACATAGTTGACTATATGATTGTGTCCTCTTTTTCTCTATTTTGTTTCCTATTTTATATAACACTATCGATATGTATGATTTTATATCCTCTCAATTGATTATTATTTATATAAAAAAATTAGCCTCTTTTTCTCATCATGAATTTACTATTTGAGGATGATATAGAGTTAAATATGACAAACATGATGAGACTTACCAATCCTAATAAGTGTCCCAAAACACATCTTGTGGTTCCCACTTTAAATGTAATCAATGTTCATGTTGCCACTTGTACTACCAAATATGAGAAAATAGGGCATGAAATTTTTGTATCAGATCCTGAGTTACTACACCAAGAGCTCTGGGTATTCATATTTTCTTTGTGGAATTTTATTTTCCACATGGACTCTTACATCTATCCTATTAATGTGAAAAATGAGCAGAAGAGTTATACCACCAAAATATGATGGTTGTATTAGTGATCATGAGCCTCCAAACTCATCAATGTTGAATTAAATAGGACCCCAAATCCTTTTGTCCATGCATTAGATACGTGATTTCTTGTATGAGAGACTATCACCAGTGTAGTATGAGGTTGAGAAGCACTCTCCATAACATTCTCATGGTGAGCAAAGATAGTTTGGGAGAGAGGTTTCAAATTCCTTCCCATTAACATTATGAGGGTAATAGTGGTAAATTAAATCATCATTATGATCATTGAGAAAGATGAGAATTAAACCATCCTCCTAAGACTACACTTGGGAACTTATTAAATGCTTTCATATGATTAAATCCTCCTAGTTTTAATGGTAATCAAGAGGGATTTAAATCATAGCCTTGGGGAGTTAGCTTATAAGGTTCTTTCAAAATTTATGACTATGATACCAAAGAGAAATCCCATTCGAGAACCCATCTACATAGAGATTAATCTGAGATGTGGTGAGAAGGAGAGGAGTAGAATCTCTATTTGACACCAACTTAACTCACTTGAGAATTATTTAAGCAGATTTTTAGAGAATATACCTATCTCTTAGATATGTTCAAAAGAAGGTAGTTGAATTCCATGATTTAGAAGAAGTAGGTGGAACATTGGCATAATACAAATGTCATTTTATAGACTTTATTCAATATGTACAAGGCTAAACAAATGATACTATCTAAGTAAACATGTTCATTAAAGGCCTAAATTTAGAATTGGCTGGTGCAATTTGTATTTTAGCTCCCACAACATTGGAATCAATAGTTTAAAAGGCCTACTTGGCCTATGATTCCTAAGGAAAGACTCAAGATGATCGATATATATTTAGAGATAATATGCAATCTTAGCATGACTCAAGGTCAAAAGGTTGAATAACAACTAAATACAACTCTACACCCCCTCAACAACTACAAAAAGAGACAAAAAAATTTAGTTATAGAAAAAATGAAGACCATTTTGATGGATACCACTAAGGATAAATCTAGACTAGGCCTCAAGACCAAACAATATATAGGACCTATGTAGATTTAACTATTAGCATAGAAGAGATCATCAAGATTAATAACATTAGTCAGTTGGAGATCAAATGGATCTCACATAGGGTGAGACCATCATATAGGTGTGTATTATATGTGAGGATCCCCTAATAACTATTCAAATTATTATCCTCTTGGACCATCAAATACCAGTATGTAGAAGTCCCTAATGTATAAGTAGATAGTGAGTGATGTGGGTCGAGGGCACATGATTTATGCAATAATGGATGACCACCAAGATGAGCACAAAGAAATAATAATTGAAACCATAGGTATTATGGATGACATTTCCATAATAATTATTTTTGACTAAATATACTCAAACTCCTTTATTTATCTTACTATTTTAGACAACTATGGGTTGGTGGATACTATGTAGTTTTAAATTTAGGTACTAGAGTCAACCATTGGGGTTAAGATTTCCATCAGCTCCTTGGTAAGCAGTTGTGTTTTAGATCTTGATGTATTTTCCACCATTATGCACTTACATATTATACCCTACACCTATGGGGTTTTATTAGGAATATATTGGCATATATCTCATAAAGATAAGTTAGATTTCCATGATAAAGTTATTTAGTGTGTAAATGACCTTAAAACTCCTATGGTGTTATCTAGGATCAAGAAACCCATTTTTCTTCACATGATTTCCATAATTTAGCTCAATAATATCATAAGTAAGGGTTTTAAATTATTTTTTATAGTGGTAAGTGATAGGTCAAATGAGTTAGAAAAAGTTTCTCTCAATGATCAACCCATTTTTTGGGATTTTCACAATGTGTTTCTAGATGGATTACCATGTATGCACACTCTAAGAGAGATTCATTTGTAGATTAAATTTATACTAGGGTTATAGCCCATATCAAAAGCACCATATAAGATGAACACACTTGAGTTATTTGAAATTGATATGTAACTTGAGAAACTTTTATGGAATGGCTTAATTCATCCTAGTGTGTCTTTGTCAAGAACACTAGTCATCTTCATGAAGAATAGATATGTACCACTAAGATTATTCATTAATTACCACAAATTGAAAAATGTAAAAATTAAGAATAAGTATCCCTTATATAGAATTAATGACTTGTTTGATCAGATATGGGAATGTAAGGTGTTCTCCAATATTGATATGAAATATATATACCATCAATTATGTATCATAGATCCTAACATTCACTAGACTACATTTTTAATGTGGTATGGGCATTATGAGTTTACTATTATATCATTTGGGTTGACTAATTCCTCAGTAGTGTTCATGAGTCTTATGAATGGAGTTTTACACACTTATTCCATTTTTTTAAATATTTCTTCATGATATACTAATTTAATCATGAAACAATGAATAACATGAGGACTATTTGAGGAAGGTCTTATAGGTTTTTAGAGAAAACCAACTATTTGGAAACATAGAAAAGTGTACTTTGCATAATCAAAAGTGTAATACCTTAGGCACATAATCTTATGGGAAGGAATTTATATATACCTATATTATATTCATTCTATTATGGATTTTTTGGTACCCACAAACATTGCATAGGCTCATAGTTTCATGGGTTTGGTCGACTACTATAGATGATTTGTGTAAAAAAATTATTGTATTATGATTCTCGTCACCTTACTTTAGATGAAGGAAAATAATCTCATGTGGGTAATATATTATGAGGAATATTTATAGTTTATATAATAGTGGATCACTAGTACATGCATTTTGGTTATACCTAGTCCTATGTGGGAATTATTTATTTGTATTCATGAATCAAAGGCAATATTTAGAGCTATACTCATGCATGAAGGTAGAGTGATATCATACGAGTCTCATAAACTCAAGGATTCTGAGTTGAAATACCCCATTCATGATCTATATTTTTAAGCTATCATTTTTACTTGCCTAAGGTGGTGACAGTTCTTGTTCGATCACCATTTTATTTTAAAGATGGACCACTTTAGTTTGCAATATCTATTTAATCATCCTAATCTCAATGCATGTCAAAGCTATTAGATATAAATATTGTTTGAATATGATTGTTATATTTTGTATATCAAAGGGAAATAAAACATGTTTATTGATGCCTTGAGTATGAGTCATCATGATTTAACAACCATGAGTTTATGTACTAACTTGAGAAGTTAGATTGTAGATCAACTTCTAGAAGATAGCCTATACAAAGAACTATCAGAGATTTTGGATTTTATTTTGAATATAAAAGGTAAATTAGAAGGATATTTTATTGATATAGATGGATGTTTTCACCATAAAGGGTGTGTCTTTTTTATATTGGTAGGTGGCTTGAGTGAGTTGTTTTTGTTTGAGTCTCATAGAGCTATTTAAAAAGTAAAACCTAGAGTTAATAAGATGCATGTGAAATTAATTCAATTATATTATTAATCCAATTTAGTATGTGTCATTTCTAATTTTGTGGATCATTATCTAGAGTGCTAGAGGGTAAAGGCTAGACACCAGTGTCTAGAATTTTTTTATATCCTCTCGAGATTATAGAATGGAAATGAGATATTATCTATATGGATTTAATTGTATGCTTGCCTACCTCATCATATCATCATGATGTGATCATGGTCACTTTGGATGAGCTGACCAAATTATCTCAAATTTCTCCTATGAATACTACCTATAATGGTAATTAATTTGTAGGATTCTTCTTTGTTGATATTTTTTGATTGCAATGGATTCTTGATTTGGATAAAGATCTAGTTTATACTTCACACTTATAGACTTATTTATAGAAGGCATTGGGAATGTATAGACTGAAAGAGTCAATTAGTTTATTTAATACATGATTCACATGTATGTTATAGACTAAAAATCTTGTTGGGATAACTATTTTTATCTTGTTTTATTTGGTTACAATAAAATCTATCATAGTTCAATTAAGATGACATATTAATATTATTTGTATGTTTGAGCCTATAAAACCCCATTAATTTGGGATCAACTTGAATATAGAATCATTTTTGGCCCTTATATGTTAGAATACATGGAATGATAAGTAATTAATATCTAACAACACCTTAAGACTATGAAGGATTAAAAAAATAAGTATGTTGATGCAAAGAGAATTGATTGACATTTCAATGTTGGGTATAAAGTGTTCTTAAGGGTGAGACCCAATAATATCCTTATTAATTATAAAAAAGATTTAAATTTGTTACCTTATTTTATAGGGCCATTTTATATCTTGGATATCATTAGCCTAGTAGCTAATCAACTAGCCTTGACCCTAGCTTATCGCATGTTCACTCTATATTTCATGTTTTAATTTTACATTTGCATTTATCTAAAATTAGTCATTCATTGTATTGGATGGACTTATATGTTATGAATGATAGATATTTGATTTTAAATCCCATCGATATTATATCACACAAGATTTTGTCCCTTTGAGGTAGAAACCTAAACCAGGTCAAGGTTGAGTTGGATAAATATGAATAATCAACAACTAATTGGAAAGATGTTTCATTGTTGAGGGTTTGATACCCTCACCTCTTTTAATGACTTCCAGGGAGAAGTCTACATAAGGGGATGGGGATGTAGGGAACCATTTTTCATAGTGATCATTTTTGACATTTGATGACTATGATATTTTATATACTTTGACTTAGAGTCTAGATTTGTGTTGTTAGTCACATTATACTAATGAATATAAGGATTTTATGAAGACTTATCATGTGTTGGGAACCATGAGAAATACCTAATATCAATCATGTTTGATTACTTAATTATTAAAGTATAAATCTTACATTTCCATTATGTGATGTCAAAATTATGAATATGATATGTCTATGAGATATATTGACTTAAATGGTGTTAGATCCATGCTCATAACTTATATATTGGTAATTACATGTGTATAAGGTTATATGAATTTGTCTATGAGAATGCTTTGATTCTTTGGATGTTAGATATTAATAAATTATTGATTGTCATATTTGATTAAAATGAAATATCTTAAGATATTATGTTAGAGGAATTTGATGTGTTCATCGATTGTATAGTAAAAAAGAAGGTATAATGAATGAAAAAGACTAAATTAATCATGGTTATATCAATAAATGACCTTATCTTAAACCCTAACAAATTCTTAAAACCATCATAATAAGTCAAATTTTTAAGACACAATTGTCATATATTTTTGACTTAGCATGTTATTAAGTGGCTAAGTTCTACGTTTGGTTGATGAAACTTATTATTTCCTCACCTTATGATCTTACATCTGGATCAACCAATGTTTAGAAAGTTTGGTGGAAGTTTCACAGATCTTCCATTATTTACCTATGTCTTAGATCAAGTGGGAATTAGGTGAGTAATTCTAGTAACCAACTATGAAATCCTGTATGTCTACCATGCACCATAATTTAACATGGAAAATAACAACCCTTAATGAGGCATGGGGTACTAAGTAAAGGCTGGTTGGATGATTCTAGGACATTTATATGTAGAATTTGAAATCTTAATTATGGGGACTTTTCTCTAAGATAATTTTGGCCAAGTAGAGAAGAATATATGTATTAAAAGAGATAAACATAAGGAAGTTAAAAATTAGGAAGAGCTCATTAAGAAATTCAAGACTTAAATAATAAGAGGATAGCACCCATGAGATCTTAGAATTAATAGGTGGGATTTTTATTAAATTGATTCATAACATACTTATTTTCATTCAAAAGGTTATATTTTCTTTTTTTAATCTATTTATTTAAGTATAATAAGACTAGATGGTTTATTCTCCCTATCTTATTGTATTTTCATGGTTTTGCAATGGTTGCCATGTATTTCTTTATTGAGTTGAGGGCCCTAGAGAGGTTGTGTTTTTCCTTGATTGACTTGAATGTTTCGTCTTATTGCTTGAGTGTAATAATCTTTTTGTGACATAATTTAGTGGTTTTTTATGAGCATCATGTTTATGGTGGAAGATTCTTAAGCCCTCCCATGTTGTGCATGGTAACAGTTGATCGACCCTTTTATGACTATTATATATAAGTATTTTAATGAGATAATATTATATTTAATTAAATGGTATATATTATTATGCTATTAATATTTTCCTACTTTTTTATATTTATGAATTCTTAGATTCACTTGAATCATCTTTTGAATGTTTTGTTGACTTGTATTTGGGATTGGTAGTATCCTTGGATAAGAACCAATAATAAGACTATAGGTTTGTCCATGGTATTTCCCTTGTGATAAAATACCATTGATATATGTCCACCCTATACTTTATAAAGTGATGTAAAAATGCTTATGTATGGAAGTCTCAATTTTGGTGTTGTGTATAGAAAACATTAATGATGAAAAAGATTTGGATGGTGAGATCTCCTTTAAATGGCCAATAGTTGTTATGGAGCAGACAAGGATCTTTATTGAATATTGATTTTTAATCCATTATTAAATCAATCTTAGAGTTGTGCCTCATGATAATGTGAATATATTGATTAGATCTTATGCATTTATAATGTTAATATAATAGAGTTTGCTTGTAATATTCTTGGAAGTTAGTATTTTTGTGTAAAGACCTAGTATGCATAAATAAAATATTTATATTTTCTAAATCCTCTTTAGTAAACAAAGTTGTATTTCTAGGAGAATACTATGAATATAGATTATTTTTTAAAGGATTAATTATGTAAGGATGGTTACTTAGGCCTTATGGATTTATACTAAATGATAGTGTGATTCACTTACTTAAATCTTTGTTAAGATCAACTTATTCAATATGTACACTCTTCTTCTTATATTATGTTATGATATATATTCTAATTGATAAGCTGACCCATTTATGAGTGGATTTATAATAAATATATTTATTATTTTTATTATGAATAAAAGTATAGATTGATGACATAATTTGAATATTTTCCTTATTCTAGTAAAATTATGTGTTATGAGAGGATTCCTTGAGTTTTAGTAGCTAAGTAAGTAACCTGATATAGATCTTCCCTTTAATTATATCAAATTTTAACAAAATACAAGTTTAATATAGCTTGGATCTACTCATTTAATTATAACAAGGCATGTAACCTTTAGTTTTGATTGAGGTTTCCCTTGCAAATAATTTATGAAAGATGAGGGTTCTGAAGATCAATTCTTGATTTTATGTCTTTAAACTTTAATAAATCTATTATTTAATTATCTTTTATTTATTAGAAGTATAAACTTATAATGAATAGACTAGTTAGATCATATGAATGAATAATTCCTTAAGACATGTTTGGTTGGATTTAACTTTCCCCATGAATATATGTTAATTGAATAAATCTATGAGAATATATGTATTAGTTTCAAAAAATAGATTTAGGCCTCACACCTTTTGTTTCAATAGATTTAACACAAACATGATATTATATAGATTAATATAAACCTTGTAAGGGTCACATTAATGGTGATAGTCCATTAACAACAGTGTTTTATCTTGTTTAAACTTGTTTGCATTCATCTAAGACATTTTCTTATTTTTCTTCGACTTGTACCTTAGTCAATTTTATAAGTTGACTATTGCTAACATTTTATTTACGTCTTAATCCATATTTTTATTTAAATTTATAGTTGGATCTTGCCTTATTAATTATTGAGTTCCAAACATCTTTTTCTTTAGTTTAATTTACATGTCAACTAGTTCATGTGTTTTTCCTTAGTCATTTATTACTTTAGCTTCTCTATCAGCTTTTGCCTAAGCCAAGTTTTGGGATTTTTGAAAATATGTATGAATTATGCCACATGGCATCGTTATAACATTTTTTAGAGTTATATACACAATTTAATACCCTAATACCTTTAGGGTACTAGGGATATTCCAAGTGGAAAATTTTTATCACTCGAAACCTTGGGAGGAATGATTCATTAGGGCTAATCCTATAATGCCTATTAGGTTCTGAGGGCTTGAAGAACTACCATGTAGAAATGTCCTAGAGTTTATAACCTAGGAGGATTTATCAATTATGGAAAATCCACTATTTTCTATGAGATTCTAAGGGCCCAATGAGAATTTGTGTGGAATTATCCCAAAGCTCATAATCTTAGGAGGATTAAGCATATTGAGGCTAACTCCCCAATCCTTCTAATGCCCTGAGGGATGGAAGAAATGACAAGTGGAAGCATATCAATGTTTGAAAGACTTTTTTTTGGGTGATTAGTGTTTAAATTGGGGTGATATAATTGTGACATATTACATGACCTCAACCTTTAGTGGGTTAAACATGATCAGACCTATATCAGCTACATGGTACCTAACCATGTAAATAATGGTTTATAATATGTTTGATGACCTTCTCAATGTCTTATCACTGTAAGCTTGATCATAAGATATTAATTGAATCCTTGAGTGACATGACCAAAAATTTTGTGACTTTCAACCTATGGCATGCACTTGGTTATTAATTGTGATAGTTGGTAGGAATAAATTATATGTACTCATGTTGATGTGAATTGTATACTCTATCATGTTTATGGTTAAGTTTCACATGAAATAATTGTAATTGCATTTGACTTTATGATAAAAATGGGCATGAAAAGTTGTGTTTGACAACACATTTCCAAACATGGGAAAAATGAAGACACTTAATTCTTAACACTCTCATATCAAAATTAGAATTAGAATGATTTATATAAACAACACATGAATTGATAGAACACCCAAATTATTAATAAATGTAGTGTATCATCCCTAATTAGAGTAATGCATCATATGTAATCATCAACTTCACTTAATTCACCCTGAGTCAAATTATGACTGTGTAAGAGACATTTTGAGATTAATTAGGTTGAATAGTGTTTTGAATTCCATAAGTCACTTCACTTTTCATTAAGTTAATTAAAATTAATTAATTAGCCTAATATTATTATAATATAAAATTTGATGTGTTTTAGAATTTTTTTCCTTAATTCAATAATTGAATTATTACTGTAATTATGGTAAGTGGCCAAATGATGACATCATCATGACATCATGGACAAATATTATTAATGATGATCTCATCATGAAAGTTTTCAAACACTAGGAATTAATGGAAATAAATATTAGGATTAAGGAAATACATACCTAAATAAGGAAATCTCTTGCCAAACTATTAAATGCATTTGCCTCCAAAATTAAATATAATTGTTTCCACTTTGGTTATCTTGATCCAAAAGAAATGAGAAATATAAAAACACTATAAATACAAGGGAAATTTACCATTAATTTCATGTCTTAAAACACAAGAAAGTGTTGCCATTTCAGAGAGCCACTCTCATTCATTAGGATTTGCCTTTCTTCCCAGTTATTCAACAATCACATGTATTCAAGGGGATATGTTACATGATTTATTGACATTGATAAAGACCTCCTGATCTATAATATAGGCATAAACATGTATGTATCATGGCTTTGAATGGAACATCAAAATGGAAGGTAAAAACATTTTGTTTAGCTTTCTAATTAATTGCTTTTTACTTCATGTCTTGCCAAATCCAATGATTATGCTTCAGATGTTAGATTTGATATTTTTTATGACTAATTTTTCATACTAATGAGAACTAAAATCTTTGTGATTAATTTTATTATATATTCTAAAAATATATATTAAAAAATATAGGCCTCTTATGCATAATGGGAACATAAATATTTTACACAAAATAAGAATATTAATTTCTTAACATTGATAATATTTTTATCTTGTATATATATTGAATGTGCACATTTTACACAAGACAGAAAAATAATACACGCCTTTCTACAAAAGATAATAATATTGTATTTTGAGGATTGATAATATTATTTTCTTATGTATAATGGGCATGTTCCCTTTATACATAAGGTATGCCCATTCTACACAAGATAAAAATATTGGATTTTTAGGATTGATAATTTTATTCTCTTATGTATAATGGGCATGTCGCCATTATGCACAATATAAGAAAATAATATAGGCATATCTTGTGTAGAATATACACACTTATACTCTACATAATATATGAATATTATTAATTCTTAGAGGTTAATATTATTATCTTGTGTAGAAAGGGCATGTTCACATTATAAAATAGATAAGCCTATATTATTTTCCCATGTTTAATATAATGGGAACATAAACATTCTAAACAAAATAAGAATATTGGCCTTTAATAATTTATAATATTCTTATCTTATCTAGAAGGGATATGTTAACATTATACACATGATATGGCTATATAATTTTCCTATCTTATGTAGAATAGTATTGGTCTCTAAGATTTTATAATATTATTATCTTTTGTATAATGAAAATGTCTCCATTCTACACAACCCATTACTTTCAAATCATGCGTAGAAAGGGAACATGCTCATTCTACATGAGAATAATATTGGATTATTATAATGAGTCCTATATTATTATCTTGTGTAGAATGGGCATGCTCCCATTCTACATAAGATAAAAATATTTTATTCTAATCATTGATAGATAATATTCTTATCTTTTGTAGAATGGGCACATGCCTAATCTACATAAGATAATTATATCATCAATGCTAATAATATACTATTCTTATTTGGGGAAGGGGAAATTCCCATTATACACAAGATAACAATATTATCAATGCTAAGAAGATATTATTATTATCTTTTGTATAATGGTACATTATACACATGATAATAATAGGCCTAAAATCTAATATTATTTTCTTGTGTAGACTGTGTATGTGCCCATTGTACCTAATATTCTTATCTTATAATTATTAGACTCCACATATTTTATGACATATGTCAAAGTACTACACCTACAACATATATTTTATATAATAAATTTTTAAAATTTGAATGGGAGAGAAAATGGCAAACACAAAAAGTAAGAAAAATCCCACAAAAAATATAGTACAAAGATGACAATAATTTTATTTGTAATTTTGTCAACAATAATTTCTAACCAAGCCCCAATGTAGCAAGTAATGTGATTGAAGTTGATAATTCCAACAACTAATACTAAGGATTCATTTTATACATTGGATTTTAGTGTTGGTTAAGGTAATTCCTGGCCAAATACACATTATTTTAAATTTATCTCTTAAAGAAAAAAAAATCATATTTTTATATTAATCTTATCCTCAAGGAACGTTTGTTTGTTCTTTGTATGTTCTGATAATGAGACATGGTATGAATAGAATTTTGTGTTTTAAATTTGATAACATTGTAGGATAATAAGTTTTTTAATGTATAAATTCTCACACATTTCCACATGGTGTTAATTTTAAATTTATTAACCTCTTAGTACTAATCAATTTGTATATGGAGTATGAAGCATTCGTTAAAGTTTGGCTTTTTAAAATTAAGATATTATATAACAAAGTGCTTCAATATATATTATGAAAATTTTTGGGTCCACTTATATAATATCATTTTTTATTACATGTATTTATAATTATAATTTCCATGGTTTTAATAATGTTTTATTATATCCAAAACTATTTTAAAGTAACTATTGTTGCTCTCTTTTAAAGGAGGATAGTCTCTAATTGTTAATGCATGAGACATGTTAGGATATTTAAAAGTATATATTAATATTTAATAATCATCAATTTACTTTTTATTTATCATATTATAATTGTCAATAAAATTATTTAGGACATACCTAACTCTCTACAATATTCACGGATTTTATTTATGGGGCCTATAGGGTTTCTTTGGGTACACTTCCAACTTGATTTTTACCTAAGTATTTTATTTTTAAATTTTATTCAACCTTTCATTATGAATTATGGTGGTTTTATTTAGTGAAGGATTCACCTCTTAAATTATTTGTTTGAGTTTTTTTATTCCTACTCTAGAACATCAGGGAAAAACCCTTTGTCATTTGATCAAATTGGTGGTAAGATATTTACTATTTGATCATAATATTGGTGATAGAGCCTAAAAGATAAAATTCCATGTAAAAATAGTCTATTTAGGTCATGTTATTTTTAAGTATACTTTATTAAAAATATATAATTACATTACACTCTAAGTTATGTCTAAACTTCCCTAAACAGAAATAATGTTATACACATTAGTATTGAATTTGGTAGATCCAACATAATATTAATTTAAGGTATCAAAACATAGTTCTTAATGAATCATGGAACACATTAGAATATTAAATATTTAATTTTCTGTTTAAGATAATCATATAAATTAGACAAACTCATAAATCTAGGACACAAATCATAAAACATAAAACATTGTATTCCTTATATAGAATATTCCTCATACAAACTTCAAAGCCAATTGATAACTATAAGTACCAGTTATTTTGTAATACTTAGATATAATAGTAAATTCCTTGATTAATGGAATCAATAAGGAAGTAATTTAATTTCATTATAAATTTTGTCCAATCAACATTTAAACAAATACACACATTAAGTTTAGAGCGCATAAAAAATTTAACTTAATATCTTGTATATTTATCATAATTTCATATATTGGAAGGGAAATACTACTTAATTACATAAGCTAGATTTAGATGCATTATAAAAATACTAATTACCAAAACATTATATTAAAATTAAATATAAAAAAATTCACGCATATCTTGGTTTTGAAAATAAAATTTAAAAATATCATGCTAAATATCAACTAAAAAGTCTATATTTTAATGATTCCATTTTGAAAATTAATGAGCCAACATTTCAAAAATTTAATATAAGATGTCATTTAGACTATTATAAGTCTTGAAAAATATTTTTAGAGAGAATATTTACACAAGATGTTAATATTAGGAATAAACTATGTAATCTTATTAGTTTATTTATCTTCTATTGAATGGCTAACTACTTATTCGCAATAGAATATTAGAAAAATCTTGAAAAATAAACAATACTGAGAAATAAAATAGATTGAGAATATTAATTATGATGAAATATTGAATAATGAAGATGCAAATGGTCATTAAATGAAATAATAAATTAACTATTCCCAATTCCCAAGATGCATTAATTGTAGGCATACTTAGGCATACAAATTTCATTTAATGTTACTCCATGGAGGCTCCACCAATCTTCAATTAAATTAGATATGATAAAAATATAAAAGACTTGATTTGAGTATTTAATTTAAATGATCATAATGTCTATTTAAATATATATAATATATGATTTAAAGATCAATAAGATGATTCATATAATAAATTAAAATGTCAGGTTTTTGACAGTTTTAGGAATTTAGAATTTAAGAGAATTTTCATTTTTTTACAATTGGAAAAACTTACCAAAGTTATTTGTTTTATTTGAAAACCCAATATTCCTAAACATAAAATGACCTAATGATTAATTTTGTTTTTTTGATGTTTCACTCATTTTAAAATTTCATGGACTTTCACATGTTTCAAAACATTAATTTATTTAAGAAAATAGGCAAAGCTCTTGAAACACCTTAAATTTTTTGATCCATTAAAGACTATAAAATCAAGATATGACCTATTTGATTACTGATATGAGTCAATTTTTTTAAAACTTATGATTTTACCACCTATACTTTATTGATATTATTATACTCAAATATTCATTTGATCACATCATGTCAACTCAAATGCCTTTCCATTCACATTCAAAATTTTCCATTTGACTAGGCCCAAGGCATTTGAGTCATGTCAACTATCACTCATTCATAAAATTTTAAACATTGATCAAGTTAAATTATTCATTTTTATGTTATTCATTAAATATGATCCATGTGGCCATATCCTAGTCATTCACATCCTCATGATGCATTGAGCATAATAGTTTTTGTTGAGGAGGAGCGGTGTTCACATTATTAATGTATAACGTATGACATTATTACTGTATATTATAATTATTGTTTAATAAAAAATAATATGCTAATAGGTTTTTGATATATAATGGGTTATTTTTAATAGTCTTTTATAATTAGATGAATACATTGTATCAAAAATATATTTTGTATATAACAGCTTTGTTATATTGATCTATTATAGGAGATTCTAGGATATTTCATAGTTAGTGAGATTCCTAAATAACATGATATGTTATCATATATATTTGTATTTTATTAAATTTAATTTAGTATCATAGAATAATATAATATTATTATTGTGTTCATTTTATTTTCTAGTGTTTGACTCATTTTATGTTGTACAAGTTTGATCTTGCCTAGGATCTGGTATTAGAGTAGTGTCTAATCCTTAGTACTGTGGAATTGTAATGATTTTTTAGGGGTAGTTATATTATGCTTCACCCTTATGTATGTGAGGGATTACTTTTGTATTTGTGTTAATTACCTTTGTAGTTTTATTTTATATAAAATAATGATATTATAAGGTGTGCATCTAGTGTTCTATATGAGTTCATGTGATCATATTTTCAATAGCTCATGATCCCTTAAAAATCTTGGTTTGCTCAAAACCAAATACACTTATGTCATACTATAGTCTCATTAAAAATCAAGTAGGACATATTGGATTTTCATCTATTTTCATTTGTTATTTGATCATCATTTATTATTGATAACAAGAGTCTAAAAATATAAATTTTTGGCTTGTGGATTATCATTATCGATAGTAAGAGTCTAAACATATTCAAATATTTTATCACATATAAATCTTCATGATAGATTTAATTATGTTTACTAAACCTCCATGTCATCTTGTTTGCTTCATTCATGATCAGATTTTTATGAGTTCTCTATGTGATTAGATTATTATCATAAGGCGCATCTATCATCTCTTATCTACCAATCTCATGAGCCCTATAATATTATTCTATGTGACCAGCTTGAGTGATTTTATGGTGGATGACCTAAAATCAAGTTCATGTTATAGTATAAAATTAGTGCATATAATATGGGTTGAAACTACTTGAAATAGATTAAAATTTAAAGAGCAAAGTTTAGGGGTACACCTATGTGTTGACTTATCCACCTTGCCTATTGGAATGTTATTTTACAAAATATTTATATTGTAAGGATCCAAAATTTATATTAGGATAATTATAGATAAATATTTAAAGTGAATATATCTAAGGAGATATATATATATATATATAGAGAGAGAGAGAGAGAGATTGGAAATCACATGCCCCTAACTTTGGAACAAAATTGAGTTACCACCTTGAAATTAAGATTAGATAAAAAATGCAACACAATGATACTTATAACCTAGTGAGTTTGGATGATGAATTCCAGTCTAAAAAATTTGTGACATTGAGTTATTTTTCCACCTCAATCATACTAGAAGGTGAACTAAGTACTATAGTAGATTGTCTCAATAAAATTCCATAAAAGTCGATGAGGTATCAATACAAAAAAGCCCATGATATGGTAATAGTCCATAACAGAGTTTTGTAATATAAAACTAATTTGGATTTTACAATATTAGGCACATGTTGCATAACATATGTAATTTAGATATATCTCATGCTAAAACTATGCATAACAATAGTACCAATTTATAGAGTTCTACCATAACTATGATTCTAAATCATATAAATGTCTGATTTAGCCAATTTGGATAATTGTGTGTGGAGGATATGCTTCCAAAGTATGACACCACTACATATGGATAAGTCTAAAAACTAATATAATTATCACTATAGAGGACATGTTTCTAAAACATGCCCTAACTATAATATAGAGATGCTAAATATTGAATATATGTGGAGAATATGATCCTAAACCATGGACCCACTATAATATAATAACTAATATAAGTACCATACTAAATTAATGTGAATAAAAAGCTTCCAAAACATTCCCCCATTAAATATAAAAACCATTAATTTTTGGAAGCTATGTCCATATGACATATCCCAACTGAATATAAAAACTAATATAAGTACCATATACTGAATGAGTTTGGAGAACTTGATTCCAAAGAATTCTTTCATTGCATCTATAAAATGATATAAGTGCCAATGTGGAGAACATGTTTCCAAAACATGCCCTTATTTTAATATGTGTGTGTGTGTGTGTGTGTGTGTGTGTGTGTGTGTGTGTGTGTGTGTGCGCGCGTGCGCGCGTGTGTGCGTGTGTGTGTGTGTGCACGCGCGCGCGTGTGTGTGTGTGTGTGTGTGTGTGTGTGTTGACTACTAAATAATTATGGAGATCATGCTTACAAAACATGCCCCCATCCCCCGCTTTTGAGGTGAGGTAAATATAGGAAATGTTATCTATCTCACCTCAAAAGGATAAGATAACTATATACTCTATGAATGTAAACATGCATATAAAAGGAAAATGTATAGATATATGTATCATTAAATTTAATATAACCAATGTTATTACATGAAGGCCTAAGACTCATGATAAATATCATGGAAATTTATAGATAGTAATAGTGCAAAATCAATAAGAAAAAAAACACACAAGAGCACTCAAAATGTAAATAGTCCAATGAGATCTTAGACAAGGGGCATGTTTAAATGTCACATAATCAAATGGTCAAGACTTAGTCAAATGTCCATAAAGTAAATAATGACATATTAAAATATCCATACAAAAAATAATGACATATGTAAATTTCAATGAAAGCATACATAGGTGCAGGGGATACAAACAAAGGAGCATATATTCAAATGCTCAAAATAAAAAGGTCATTAAATACATGAAATGAAGTGCATAAACTAAAACATAAGAAACTAGCATAAATATGTCATAGTATCCCATAGATCCAATGTGTTAGGAAAAGTATATCAAGTGTATAACATATCATGTAGCTTATGGAAGATATAATCATGAAAACTACGCATGTGTAAGGCTACATAATGTATTTATGAAAGTGCATACTATTCATTATGATTTTTAAATTATTTCCTTGAATTGCATATAGGAAGTATACACCTTTTCCCAAATTTTCTATAACTATAAATGTTCCCAACCAATTTGGTTTGAGATCCACTTTTTTATCCCTTTTTGCATTTGTATTCTTATGATTTTATTTTAGTATTAGGTCACCCACATTAAATTAATGTTGGGTTCACCAAATGATTAACCCTGAAATGAAATCTAAGTGGTTGGAATTAGCCTTAGATTTATATTAAATGGGTATATATAAATGAAATGGTATAAGAGTGATAATCGAATCTATAGTAGGCCAATTAGATGTTAAACTTAGATATAAGAATACAATAAATTTATTATGTTGAGATAGACTAAATATAAAAAGTATAATTATGATAGATATAGAAAAGATAAATAAGTTAAGTAATTATCTTGTTCTAATGCTAATGTAGCTTTAGATCTTGATTAGGATGAAAGTATGTGGGAAGGATCTTCTAGAATAGTCATCATATTCTATATTTGATACATCTACCTCTTTAGATATTATTGTCATCCTAGGATGGTTGTGTTGACACTATTATCTAGGTTTGATGATAATTTCATGTGTATAATATATATTAAAGTAGAATGATACCACTTACATGCTTCTAAGTTCTAATTCACCTTTGATCTAGTGAATTTAGATCTGGGTCATGGATAGTCACTACTTATGAAATGGAAAAACTCTATCTTTCCATCATCAATGCAACCTTGGGTAAAAATGGGTTCAAGTGCATATGGTGTAAATATGACCCAAATGAACCTACTATCAAAATATGCTATTTGCATATATAATACTTTAAATTAGGCCTTAGACTAATTTATTTATCCCCTATGTATTGTCTTGTGTGTGAATCATATAATGTGAAAATATATTATAGTAATAACCTATACGGTAACATAGTAAATTACGACTTTGGGTTTCTCCTTTAGTAATTCATACTTTTATATGTGTTATACCTATGATTGATTGGAAATAGGGAATCTTTATTAAATTAAATGTTAGATTTAGTGATTTTAATATGTACCTTGGTATATTTTATATTTTTATAGGTGAGAAATGAATGAGGGTTGATATTGTATTTATATCAATCTATTTTGAGTAATAACACACATTGAATCACTTAGGTCAACTAGTATGATGCATTTCAATTAAAAATTGGATGACTTTAGGGCATTATACACTTGTGTCAAGACAATATAGTAATGTCAATGCTACTATCTATCTTAGATGTTAGTGTCTAGGGATAAAGAGAGAAAGTCTAGGTTCAAAACATGTAAATATAGAATATATGTACATTTTAAGCATTTTGGGAACGATAGAAGACATGGTCATGAATATAAGTTTGGTTAGACTAAGATATATAACCCAAGAGGCACAATGATATAATAGATGTGAGACTTAAATAAGTGAAATTTTTAGATAACTAAGAGGAACAATCAAGGCCTATGTTTGCCAAGTATATGAGATTGATGTGCCATATAATCATAAACTATCATCTATAGTCCTCAATTGGCACATTTCATGACTAAAGGGAAAATACCCTTAGATAATTCTTACCTGATCCTCTCATAAATCATGACTAATTATTTAAAAGAGATAAAATAATATTTAGAATCCAATAGTGGAATTAGTTGGGTGGACAAATTAATTTTATATGTAGCTTTATATTTACAAAGTCAAACCATAGTTGTAGTTATGACATAGGTTTAAAAAATTATAAATAAAAAATACATATATTTAAAAATTAAAAATTAAAATCATTGTATAAAATTTAAGATAAATAAATATAAAATTAATGAAGAGAACTAAAAATATAGATAAGAAGTGACATGTTTATCTGAAATTGTTTGTTGTTATTGAGAGAGAATTTATATTTTTTACTCAACTTATGTTTTTTGGATAGTTTTCAATGATGTTGTGGAGGTGTCCTAGTGAGTGGATGAAGTGCCTTGATATCTTGAGTAATAATGACAAAATGTGCAATGTATTTATCCTAGTATGCTATAAGTTGGCTTGGTTGATCTTCATAGTTTGTTTATTTAGAGATGTTCAAGGATGAGTCTGAAGTATTGAGAATGTGAAAGGAGTCTTATTAGAGGTCCATGTTTGTTAGAGTTATTATGTGCATGAGTGGAATTCATCTATTTTATCATTGTGGTCATCTTAGAAGATGGGTCTAGTGGTAAAAAATATGAGTAGGTAGTTTGATGATGTAATAATTACCACCTATGGATGAGTTAGGGGGAGGTGGTCATATTGTTGTGATCACATTAGTCCCTAGATATTATTTTATAGAATTAAAGTCATGCATCAAAGCATGGTCAAATATATTCTCAAATAGAATTCACTAAGTTCCCATACATAGACCAATTTGCAAAGGGTTTAAGTAGAGCTGAGTAATCATGTTGATGATGTTATCATTCACATACGTGGAGGTGTTCAGACAAAATGATCATATGGGTTTATTTATTTTTTTGACTAGTTTTTATGTGCCACATTTGAGATCATGAAACAAAGTGAATCAAAAGATATGCATGTGCAAATTTGGGCTCCCAAGCTATTTGACTATGTTTTCCCATACTTAGCCAAATTTGCATATGGCGAGAACAACTAGGTTAGAATTTTAATGTAGTTAAATTTCACATGTGTGGCACTTTCAAGATAAGTTGATCATATGAGTTTTTTTAATTTTGATCCTAGTTGATTTTCACTAAATTTTAGATCATGTAATGAATCATGTTAAAAGATATGCATGAACAAAGTTTGCCTTCCAAGAAAATTTTGACATAGCTGGCTTTGTGAAATAATAATATGAGTCAGTAGATTAATGGCATTATATCTTACACATGAAATTTTTTCAAGAGTAGTTTGTTATATGGATGGATTTTACTTTAAAATGTGATCATGTGGTCAAAATTACATATCATGCATTGAGGTCCAAAGTAGGATTTCCAAGCATATTGTAGTTGGTCCTCATACTCTCAATTTGTATGATGTTAAAGATCTAGACCTAGTGGATATCCAACAATTCATAGGAGTTCATATTTACATATCCAATAGTGTGTGTAGATTCAAAGTAGTCAATGTGATAATTTATTATGAAATATAAATATTGAGCATCTTTCATAATATCAATAGAGTGTGTGTGTTCCAAGATGTTAGAAAGTAGTGAGATGAGGACAAGTGTTAGATGTTCAATGACAAGTAAAGATAAAGATCAAGATTATTTGATGAATAAGTGGTGAGTGGGTGTTAATAATGATCAAAATAAATGGTTTACATTAAATTCAAGAGGTTAAAGTGACTGTTGTTGAAAATTGTTAAAGTGAGGACAATCTTATAGAGATCGACGGTGCATGTTGAGTCAAGATTGCAAGATTACATGAGGTAAGGTCAAATTTTTATTGTTTAACATTTAGGAATTGGTACAATTTGAGTTAAATTTTCAAAAATATCAATGGTTTGAATTTAATCTAAATATTTGAGGACACAAATTATGATCATAGTGTTTGAAGTTTAACTTTGACCATTTGCATTTGAATATTTGAATTTGTAAAGGAAAAGTAATTGCTATGTGTTTTGGCCATATCTTTCAATCTATGAATAATTTACTCATGGTGTAAAAAGCAAATTTGTATATGACTCCAAAGTGAATCTATAAATATATATTTGGAGGTTTTAAAGAGTTTATAGTCAAAGTTATGAAAGTTCAATGTTGACTATGTTTTCATGTTTATTCTACAAGTGACCCGATAAAGATAATTGAGCTTGTGTTAATGTTGTTTTGATATTTATTAGTGATTTATCTATTGGAGAGTGTTTTAGAATCCATGAAAATGATTTATGTGGATTTTGGATGTGTGATCAATCTCTCTTGAGTATGAACAATTCTTTATAAGTTGAATGTGTTTGATCATAATGTTCCTATAGACCAAGTCAGTGTTTGGATTATTTGAGCATACACAGAGGTGAGAAAATATGTTAGTGATCAATTTAGGATGTTTAAGGGGACACAAGTTGTGGAACCATATATTTTAAAGTGGTCCTATGTTCATTCTTTTCTCAATGAAGTGATAAATAAGTGAATATGTCTCTATGAGAGCTATAAGAGCTACAATGGCCTTATTCAAAGGTGTAGCTACTTAAGGGTGACCCATAAATGCTATGTCCAACCTGTGAATATTGTTTTAATCCATGTATTAATGTAAAATAAATATTAAGTGTTAAGGTAAGGGCAATGGCTAACCAAGGATTTGATACTCATGATTACTCTATATATAATGAAATCAAATGAGATAGTTTCTAGACTTTTATGATGTGAGTGTGAGTAGAGTATTCATTAAAGTGAAGAAGAGAAGAGAGCAAGTGTGCATAATGGATCAATTGATGAGAATATATTTCTGAGGATTATTTGTATGATCTGTAAGTCATATTTTTGATAATATAATAATGATCTTATAGATTGAAGATGAGTGAAGAGGTCTAAGAGTTTATTAGGATAGTTTGAGTGAAGAAGGTGAAAGATTATGGCTTGCCTATGTGCGAATCGAATATGAGATAGAGAGTAAGTTTGTGTAGGGGTTATAAAATTATATATCCATCATTAGGTGTTGGAGAAATAAGTTCTAAGGTGGAGGTGTTCTTTTCAAGAAGGGTCTAAAGGACTTGATCTTCCTTAGGGGTAGTTACTCCTTGTGAAATAGGTGTTTCACTAAAGGCATTTGGTCTAAAGGATTTGACCAAGGTTTTAGGTCAAAATGAATTGACCAGTAGGTGGTCTTAAGGACTTGATTAGTCTTTGGTTTGTAATATCTTATAATATAAGTAGTTCAAGTGTTTATAGGATTAAGAGTGGGTTTTATTCCGCAAGAGGGTTTCCCATGTAGATCTTCCATTATGTATATGACCTTGTATTATATTTATTATTCACTTCTATATGATTAATAAATGATTGTATTGAATGCTTAAGCACATGTAAGGGTTTTAGAAATTGAATTGGTTTTTTTGCCACCACTGATTTACCCCCCAAGTGGACTCCACTTCTTATAATGACTATTAGAGTCAGTCCTTTGGTAAATTTTTGATAGCTTGAAGGTGATCAAAGGTACAATGGCTAGTCAAAATGTGTAATGTGGTTTCTATAGTAAGCAATCATTGATGTTCAATGGATCCAATTATGATTTTTGTAGTGTTAGGATGATGACATACATTATGTCCCTAGATTTTTATGTATGTAAATATATTTTAGATTCTTATGTTGCTCCTCATATTCCTACATATAGTGTTGCAGTCAAGAAGTTGTTTGAGAATAATTATAAGGCAATGAATGCCATCACTTATAGTCTTATAGAGACTACGTTCACCAAAGTAATCCATTTCACATCAAAAAATTAAATATGGGATAAATTGAAGATAATTTTTGAAGGAGATTCAAAATTTAAGTTAGCAAAGTTACAAACTAACCAAAGATAATTTTAGATTCTCAAGATTAAAGAAAAAGATTCTATGGCATCCTTTCTATAAAGAGTTGATGAGATTTTGAACAACATTAGAGGTCTTGGAGAGAAACTTAAATAAGTTACGTTATTTCAAAAGGTATTAAGGTCTTTATCCCTAATTTTTGATCTAAAATTATCTACTATATAATAAATTAATGATCTTACTTAGCTAAAGATGGATCAATTTCATGGCACTCTTACTGCATATGAGATGAGATTAAATTATGATATACTACCAAATAAGGAAGAAACTTTCCAGACTGAAATGAATCCAAAGAAGAAGATACAAGTTAATAAACCCAAGGGGCATGTAATTTATAATATAGATGAGGATGAACTAATTTCTTTGATTTCAAGGACATTGAAAACAAGTTCATGCAAGTATAAGGGTAAACTACGCCTCAAATACTTTAATTGTGCAGATGTATGACATCTTACTAAAATTTACCTCATAATTATAAGAAGGATGTTGATGAAGATCATGATCAAGGTCATGATGATGGGAAGAGATCATTCATGTTTGATAAAAGTAAAAAGTGAGTCAGAAGGTTTGACAAGAAGAAGTAATTCAAAGATAAGAAGAGTCTCTACACCAAAGAAGATTGTAGATCATCAAATGAGAGTGAATTTAGTGACTTAGAATATGATCATGAAGATGATGGTCTTGTTAAAGATGAATCTTTGTTTATGGCTGAGGAAGGAAGTTGCTCAAATCAAATGGAGCTTACTTGGAGTGATTCAAGCGATGATAAAGATGAGGTGGACTGTGAGATAGAATTGATGAATGCTCTTAAAGAACTAAAGATAGTGAAGAAGGTAATTATTAAGATGAAATATAAAATTAAGGACTATGAAGATAAATTTAATATCTTTTAGGAAATATTGATTGAAGACTCTAGAGAGCATGAAGGTGTTGTCATGTTTCTTAATTCTAAGTTGAAATCTAAGTCTACAAGTCTAAGAGCTAAAAAAGATGAATGTTCAAGGTATGATTATGAAATTATGTCTTTGAAAGATGGGTTAGAGAACTCTACAATAAATTTGAAATCACTTTTCAAGTTTGATAAAAGTTCTAATGATCTAGATGATCTCCTAAAGAGTCAAAATTCAGCTAGTGATAGAATTGGATTGGGTTTTAATAAGGAGGCCAAAGTTGCTTCTCCAATTTTCATAAAGGTAAATTAGAGAAAGGTGGATCAACATTTGAATACAAATAATTAAACAAGGAATGATCATGCTAGAAGATTGAAGACAAATCAGATTATATAATCAAACGACATGAAGTATGGAAATTTTAATGGTTACTATTATACTTGTAATCAATTTGGTCATAGGGATAGAGATTACTAGAGACCTATTAGAAATGAATTTTCTTAGAACTATGATGGGGGGAATTATTCAAATGGTTTAAGAAAGGATGAATGTTTCAACTATCATGACGTGGGACACTTTGTAAAATAATTTCCATTTAAGGTAAGACAAGTTGAGTTTCTTTCAAGAAATGTTAAGTGCTACATTTGTTATGACCTAGGACACATTGAAATATTTTGTCCAAATATGAAAAGGAGAAAATAAATTCTTGAAAAAAATATGGTGTGCCTCAACTATGAAAAAAGAGGTCACATTATTAGGTTTTGCAAGCAAAGGCCTAGAAGTCATAATAGGTCAAATCAAGCTCCTAGAGTGCAAGGGAGAAGGTAAGTTAACTCATGAAAACCAAAGGTGCTAAGTATGGATCATGATAAGTCTATAGGTCCAAGTAAATATGATGGATAATGTTTCAAAATTTGAAGAGTTCTAAGGGATCTCATTATTTTCTCATGTTGAGAATGAAGAAATCAGGATCAAAGAGAAGATAAAGGTGTTGATTGGGGTTAGTTCTAGAGTATGGATCCAAGTGAACACCCTGATGTTGATGAGCAAGTTTCATGCAAAGAACATCAATTGTTAGTATCTAGTGATGAGGTTGTAGACTACAAGGTTGGTTTTTTAGATGAAAATTTATGTCATGAATCTATGTTATCTCCATATATTGCTAATCCAATCTTATAGGAAAAGGAAAATGTTGTAGTAGATGAACAAGTTGTTTCTCGTAATCCTAAATAGAAGAATAATAATAATAAGACTCATTAGTCCTATAGCTAAAAGATGATTCAAGTGGTTATTGAGGAGATGTAGGCCACTCCTACCTTCACTTTGTTTTAAGGCATTTTGGTGAAGAATAGGTCTCTATCTATGCTTCTAAAGAGACTCCTTTTAAAAGAGAAGCAAGTGTTCCTATGTATATAGTATTTATAGTGTTAGAATTTGTGTTTATGATGGTACAATGGGTTTAATGGAATGTCAAGAAGATTTCGATGCTCAAAAATGTTTTTGCACTTATTTATTGTGTGTTTCAGAGGGTTTTATATCTTGATGATCCTATTTGTGCCTTTCTAAGATTTCTATGTGCTCTTGAATTTATCTATCTTGTTATAGGTCAAAGTCATAGTATAAGAAGTTAAGGTTATTAAAGGTACTAAGGCTCAAATATTTTTCCAAAAGTTTGTGATGATTGTGTCTAGGTGTGAAATACGTTTTACAGGTGGATGCTGACTAGAAGGAGGTTTTTTGACTTCATTTATTTTGAGATTCTAAATTTTTGGGCTATGTTATAAAAGTGGTTTTCATTAGTATTTGACATGTAGGGCCTCTTAACATGTTAAATGGGTCAAATAGGTTTTCAAATAAATATTAATATAGATTTAAATATTTGTGGTTTTTAGGATATTTAAGTTTTTGCCAAAATGAAGATGTAATTGCCTAATAAGTTTGTGAAGGAAGTATGTTTCATAAGACGAGATTGTTGTTACAAATTCATGTGCTTGAGGGGGAATATGAGAGTGATACACACACACACACACACACACACACACACACACACACACATACACATACACATACATACATATATATATATATATACATATTTATACATATACATATACATACATATATATATATATATACATATATATACATATATATCTATACATATATATATACATACATATATATATATATATATACATATATACATATACATATACACACACACACACACATATATACATACATACATACATATATATATATATATATATATGCATGTATGTATGTATATATATATGTATATGTATATGTATATATATATATGTATGTATATATATGTGTGTGTATATATATATGTATATATATATATATAGATATGTATATATATATACACACACACACACATATATATACATATATATATATACACGCACACACACACATATATATATACATATATATATATATATACATAGATATATATGTGTGTGTGTGTGTGTATGTATGTATGTTTATGTTTGTATGTATGTATGGAATGTGTCTACTAAAATTTGTGGGATTTGCAAGTTCTAGGTAGGGCTACAAGGAGACTAGAACAACCTAGTGAGAAGAAGAGTGTTTTCGTTCAGTTTCTCCAAAATAAAAAAAGAAAGAGTTTTTCAAGATGAGTTCTCAAGTTGTTTTAGAACATGTTTCCTAATTTGGTAAGTGGTATGAAGATATATTGGTGGTCATAGAAGTGTCTTGAAGTGACAAGGATAGTAAGCCTATATGGTGTTGCTTCATGGTGTGTGGAGATATGAAGATGCTCAAGAGGTGAAATGGTTCAAAAATCTTAGGGGGAGTCCCTCTTAAATATTTATTGGTAAGTTCCATCAAATTTCAATGTTTTGTGTGTTCTATCTTAATTAGTTATTGTTCTTGTGAAGAAGATTTTTGGCTTGTTAGCAAAAGGAAGGTGTCAAGACAAGAAGAAGTAAGTTCAAGGTAAAGGGATTTCATACTACTTTTATAAGATGGTATTCTCCTAATCAGTTGTCTTTTTAGGTCCTCAATATTAGTTGGTGCCTATTTTGTCAAAAGGGGAGAAATTTCTTATTGTAGGAGTGCTTGAAGAGTGAGAAGGGAGGTGAGCTATATATTATTATTTGATGGGTGTTGACATCAATGAAAAGGGAGAGATTGTTAGAGAGTTGTAAATAATGTCATGGTTATGTCATGGAGGTTTCTGAATGGTGGATGAAGTGCCTTGATATCTTGATAAATAATGATAAAGTGTGCAATGTGTTTATCCTAGTGTGCTTGAAGTTGGCTTGGTTGATCTTAAGAGTTTGACTATTTAGAGATGTTTAGAGATGAGTCTGAAGTATTGAGCATGTGAAAGGGGTCCTATGATAGGTACATGTTTGTTAGAGTGATTTTTTACATGAGTGTTATTCATCCATTTTTTCATTTTATTCATCTTATTAAATGGGTCTAATGATAAAATAATAGAGTAGGTAGTCTGATGATGTCATAATTGTCATGTGTAGATGAGTCAGGGGGAGTTGGTCATATGGTTGTGATCAACTTAGTCCCTAGTTATTATGAATTAGAATTTAGGTCATGCATCAAATCATGGTCAAATATATGTGGGTGTAAAGTTGGATTCTCAAAAAAATCACTAAGTTTCCATAGCCAAATTTGCAAAAGGCTGAAGCAAAGTTGAGTAAACATGTTAATGATGTTAGCATTTACACATTTGGATGTATTTGGATAAAATGAGCATATGTGTTTTGTTTTTTTTTTTCATAGTTTATATGCACTAAATTTTATAACATGTGATGAAGTGATTCAAAAGATATGCATGTGCAAATTTGGGTTCCCAAGCAGTTTACTATGTTTTCCCATACTTAGCCAAATTTGCATATGGCAAGAAAATATGGGTAGGCCTTTTGATGTAGTTATATCTCACACATGTGGAAATTTTAGGAGAAGTTGATCATATGGGTTTGTTTAGTTTTGATCCTAGTTAATTTTTTCTAAATTTAATATCATGCAATGAATCACATCAAAAGATATGAATGGACAAAGTTTGCCTTCTAGGTAGGTTTTGACATAGTTCACTCTATGATAGAATAATCTGAGTGAGAAGATTAATGGCATTATATCTTACATACATGAAGGTTTCAAGAGTAGTTTTTTATATGGATGGATTATCTATTGAAAAGTGATTATGTGGTCTAATTTATAAATCATGTATATAACCACAACAAAAGTTACTAAGGTCCAAAGTAGGTGTTCTAGACATATTGTAGTTGCTCCCCATACTTCGTAAATTTTCATGATGTTAAGGATTTGGACCTATTAGAGATCTAATGGTGTGCATATATTCAAATGGGTTAATGTGATATCTATTTAGTAAATATAAAGATCAAGCATATTAATGAATATTAATGGAGCATGTGTGTTCCAAGATGTCAAGAACTAATAAGATGAGGATTAGTGTTCGATGTTTAACATCAAGAAGAGATCAAGATTGATCTTATTCTAAGGATCAATGGTGAGTATGTCTTCATAGTGAGTGAGATCAATGGTAGACAATAAATTTAAGAGGTCAAAGTGACTATTGTCTAACATTGTTAAAAGAAGGATAATGTCATAGAGATCGATGGTGTGCATTGAGTAAATATTATAAGATTGCATGAGATGAGGTCAACTATTTGATGTTTAAAATTTGGGAATTGGTAAATTCTGCATTAAATTTCAAATAATATCAATGATGCACATTTAATATAAAGAGGTGAGGAAATGAGATACAAGCATATTGTTTGAATTTTAATTGTGATCATTTGTATTTTAATATTTGAGTTTGCAAAAGAAAAACTAATGCTTTATATTTTGGCCATATCTATTGATCTATGCAGAATTTGCTCATGGTGTGAAAAGAGAATTTTTAGAGGACTCCAAGGGTCATTTTGAAAATATATATTTTAAGGTTTGAAATTTTGTATAGTCATATTTATGAAGGTTCAAAGTTGACTATATTTTTATGTTTATTTTGCAAGTGACCTGAGATAGATAATTGAGTTTGTGTTGATGTTGTTTTGATGTTTCTTGATGTCTTAGATATTTGAGAGTGTTTTAGAATCCATAAAGATGATTTATGTGGATTTTCGAGGTGTGATCAATATATCTTGAGTATGAATAATGCTTAATAATTTGATTATGTGTTTGATCATAATGTTTGTGTGCACTAGGTCAGTGTTTGAGTTGTTTAAGCATACACAAAGGTGAGAAAAGATGTATATGGTCATTAAAGGATGTCTAGGGAGACATAATGAGTGGACCCATGTATTTGAAAGTGGTCCTATGTTATTATTTAGATTGATGAAGTGTTAAATGGGTGAATAGGTCTCCATGAGACATATAAGAGCTAAAAGGGCTTTATTGAAAGGTGTAGCTACTTAAGGGTGACCCATGGATGCTATGGAAAATGTATGAATATTGTTTTGAGCCATGTTTTGAAGTAAAATAGTACTTAAGGGTTAAGGTAAGTGTAATTTTTGAGCAAAGAGTGGTTATTCATGATTTCTCTATATATAGTGAAATTAATTGCAATTTTTTCTAGACTTTTATGAGGGGAGTGTGAGTAGAGTATTCATTGAAGTGAAGAATAAAAGAGAGTGACTGAGCCCAGTGGATGTGTTGATGAGAAGATCTCATTGAAGACTATGTGTATGATTTTTAAGTCATATTTATGATGATAAAATTATGCTTTCATAGATTGATGATGAGCAAAGAGGTCTGAGTGTGTTTATGAGGATAGTTTGGGTGAAAAAGGAGAAAGATTGTGGTTTGACTATGTGAGAAGATTGTATGAGATAGAGAGGAAGTTTATGTATAGGCTAAAAAATTATAAATCCATCATTAGGTGTTGAATACATGAATTCTAAGGTGGAGGTGTTATTTTCAAGGAGGTTCTAAAGTACTTGATCTTCCTTAAGGGCAATTCCTCATTATGAAAAAAGTGTTTCACTAATGGCCTTTGGTATAAATGACTTGACCAAGGTTTTAGGTCAAAATGACTTGACTAGTAGGTGCTCTAAAGGAGTTGATCATCTTAGGGGTAGGGCTCCTTGTGGAAATTTTGTTTAGCTAAATTTTGGTCTAAAGGACTTGATTAGTCTTTGGTTTGTAATATATTATAGGACAAATGTCCAAGTTTTTGCAAGATTGAAAGTGGGTTTTATTCCCCAAGAGGGTTTTCCATGTAGATTTTGTGTTGTGTATGTGATCTTGAATTATCTTCACTATTCAATATTATATGATTCATGAATGATTGTATTGAATGCTTAAGCACATGTAAGGGGCTTGGAAATTGAATTGGAATATTTTCCACCATTGATTCACCCCCGCTTTAGTGGATTGTACCTCTTATAATGTTGACTTCAATCTAAAGGTTCTAAATGTTTTGACTAGTTTACTAACTCCATGTTTTTTGGGAATTATAATGTTAGATAATCTAATTATCTAATAAATTATAATAAAATTTATTTATTAATTCCTCCTAAATAAATTTGGAATGTTCTTTTTACATTTGGTAATGAAACTATGGATATCACTCAATGTATTCATGACCTCTACATTGAATTTTTATACAGGGAATAACTTTTCCTTGATCACATTTTAGAACTAGTATTTTCTTTTATTTTCTAAAAGTGTCCCTATTTCTCCATATTCCATTATTTTTAAATTAATATACCAAGTATATATGTGGCTCTTAGTTAATATTTCATTAAAAAAAAGTATAATTTTCCATATCTTCTTTGGCTCTTCAAAGAACACTAAGTTTAAATTACACACATTGAAACCAAATGAAATACATTATAATTAATCCTTATTTAAAAAACAAAATATGTTCAAGAAAGTGTTTTTAAATTCTAAACATAGTGAAAGACTCAACAATTTTTTAATACCTCATGCTTGATCTAAACTAAATCCCACATGAAAGTTTGTGAAATGAAACTTCCTTAAGGTTAGATATTCTTGAGTGGACCTTATAATAAATTTATTCATCCCTTGATTTATATTATGTTTAGGATGTATAAGTTTACATTAATACATTTATAAACTGCATTATTAATATTCCCATAAGTAATTTTTCCCATAAGACCAACTTGACAAGACTCAACCTTAAATGAGTTCTTATTTTGGTAAGAACAATTTTCAAGTTAATTAATTTAAAGGAAACTCAAACACATAATTATTTATTTTTCCAATTAAATAATTATAAAAAAATAATGCATACAAAAATGAATATGCTTTTTAATTCATAGATGTATCCTCAAGTATGCTAAATATAACTACAACATATAATTGAAAGGAATATTACTCAACTCAATACAAAAAGTACAACATTAAGATCCATGGAACAAAACTATCACTAGTAGTAATTCATACTATTCATGGTAATTTAAGTATATGTGTACTTCATTTAAAGGTACACCATTAGTATCCATGAATCAATGATATTTATCAAATAAAGAGGCATACTTATTACATCCAATTGACTTAACACTTATACCCACATTTACTTAAAATGAAAAGGTACTACAATTACCTATTCATTTATTCATAAGGTTAAAATTAATATATGATAAAAATGTTAGCCCAAAAATATTATTGTGATAATAATTATATTAGATACATATGATGCTACCCAATAAATATAATTACAATTTTATTTTAGGGTCAAAAAATCATCTATTATGTATCAAATATTGCATCATAATAAACACAACATATTCAAACAACTTATGAAAACTTAATTTTATTCCTTTTTATACGTATTAATATCATTTAGATAGATTCTATTTATGTTAACACTATTTTATTGCCTCTAATAATTATCCTCTTACAAGTTGAAAGTGTTAGTCTTTAGAAATATATAAAAACTAGTTTAAGAATTCAATAAATTTAAGTACAACTAAGAAGTGAATTGATGATTCTCTCAGTAGGGAGATGTTTTATTTAATTTATGTATTATCTGATAGTTCTAAATCCATTAACACTAATTTGAACTCAACATAATAAATGATTACTTAATTATTTCAAATTTTCACATTTATTTGTTATTATAAAAATTATATAAAATTAATAGTACATTAATCTATAATTTATAAATGTGATTAAAATCATAACGTATGAAGCCCCATCTACCTCTATATAGTGGAATTCTCAAATGAAGATAATTAATTAAAAATAAGCTCAATAACCATGATTATTAATCCAATAATTTGGAAAGCATTATAAAATTTCACCATTTCATAGATAATTTTCATTCAAGACAACATCAAAATCATTATGAAAAATGATGAAACCAAATGTGAAATATGAATACAACCTAAATAAATTTATCAAATTAAATGCATTAAAATTTAATTACTAAATAAATAAGCTAGTTATCTTCTAGTTTAGTTCACAAAAAATCAACATAACACTTCATTATTGACTCTTACTTTACTAAGATTAATAAGCCATTCAATTTTTAAAATATCCATTAACCATCACATGTTTATTATTTAAGGTATTACTTATGAAATATAAAAGAAACTTTAGAAATAATATCTTAATCAAAAATGAAAAGATAATGGATAATAATCTAACATAAATTATATTCCTAATTAAAATATGAGATAAGTATCAACAACAAGGAATTAAAATCAAATGTAAAAGTAACTGGACTAAATTTACAAACCTTTAAAAAATCATACAAGACAAAATAAATGATATTATTCAATTCCAAAATAGCTTAATCAATATTAAACTTCAAATTCCTAACTCACAATGATAAAATGATTCTAAAGTATGCTAACATGGTTTATAATAATTCACAAATTCTTTTAAGACTCATTCATATTCCAAGACAACATAGACTTCCATAATAGCTATTATAAATTACTAACTTCAATAACCATTTAAATTGAAAGACCCAAATTTATTCAAACATAATAATGTCAAATAATTTCATTGGAAACACATAAAACAAATCTCCTTTTAGTTTTGTCTTCAATATCTATTCATGATATCAATGAAATAACCCATTCATGTCGAAAAGAAGATTATATAATTACAAACCATTTTTAATCCGAATTAAAATGTTAATTATTATTAATTCCATTCAATTACATTCCAAACAAGGGACTAAAATCATGAATAAACAACTGATAATAAACACCCTAACTCCTAAATTATTCATAGAAACATCCTACAATGAATGAACTATAAGATACATATTTAATAGTAAACAAATGAATGCTTAGGTGAGTAGAGGAAATATATCAAATCCAAACTTGATGTGAGAGAATCATATTGATAATAATTTAATTTCATTTCCATAAATAATATGAACAAAATTCAAATAAAAACTTCAACATAAAAATTTCATTCAATCGTGTAACATTCAAGATCCAAATATAATAACCAAACAAATCTTATATAGTCAACTATTGATTTTATCAACATGGTAATATATAGGTCCAATCATAATGACTTAATTTTTTTTTCCATTAATATCAAATAAAAATAATCATTAAAACATACATATAATTACTAAACATTGTTAATTAATACATTATACAAAAATAAAAACCCTTCAACTACTCATGTAATTTTGTAAACCTTCATAATGGTTTATGCTTGCAAAATTGAGTAAGAACCAAGAAAAAAACCATGAAATACCATTACTTCCATTTTATAAATTATCTCTAACTCAATGACTTTGTAAAATGAACTAAATACTTTCATAATTGTGAAGCAACCAAAATAATCCATCTTAGAGCTATCTACAAATGAGTCTTAAAATGAATAAAATGTAAAAACACATATGAGCATGAATCCTAAGCTTGATTACAATAGCCATTTAACCTCTATTTTGATCCCTATAAGCTTTATAATACATGATCAGGTGAATCACCAACTCACAAAGAAGTGTAAATACCACTCAACTAGTCTAATGAGCCCTTCATATGTGGACCTAACCACCCCTAACCATCATCTCAATGGATGAATCTTGCTCATAGGGTAGTGGTCAAAATTTTAGAGTTTTAAAACCACACATAAACCAAATAAGAAAATAAATAAAAAGATAAAAATTAAAATCACCATTATAATTGTTTACTATAGAATGATTATTTATGTTGTATCCTAAATAACATTCCATATATGAACACTTGGTATACATATCATAGTCAAAGATTCAAACAAAAATGATAAACTCAAAAAAATTAAAGTACCAACCACATTATCAGCATCACCTAGTGTCATTAAGAAAAAAATGTCAAAAAAAGGTGCATGAAAAATAAAAATTGACAAAGCACTTCTTATTTACATTTTCCACTATGTCCATAAAAAAAATGAACAACACTAAAAACCATTTATTTTCTTGGTGAAAAATAATATAGTTTACCTAGTTTTTCCACAATAGATAACATCTTTATTTTTTCAAGTGCATGTTTCATTATATCCACTTTTAGATCCATTCCCCTCTCTTTTTCAAAAATAAGTTCTTCACATTCAATTAAAATATGCAAATTATCACCAGAATAGTTTGGGTCATGTTGAAACATAATAGAGGTATCAACTCCTATTTCTCCACATTCCCATTACTTCCAATGAAAAATGGTAGAGTTTCATTAATATTCTCCACCATAAAATTCCAAGTCAAGTTTTCAAAGCTCCAAGGACCAAGAAATGGAAGACAAACTTTCATAATCTTCATAATGGTAGTTAGGGTTTCTTCTTACATCACCAAGCTCCCAATATATTCCAAGTAATAAAAACCAACTAGCACTATCACCAACATATAAACACATTGATACACTTAAACCCTAAGTCAACCACATAATTCTATACATCAAAATAGTGGTAGTCTAATGCCATTGAGTAACATTGCCATGATAATCAAATACCAAATAATAATAAAATGATGTTATTTAATGTTTTATGGTCCAAGTGACCATATGAAGCATAAATAAAAAATAACCAAATAATGACCCCATAATATCCTTATAAGCCAATAATAAATCCATTAATATTAGAAGCAAAGATTGAAACTAAGGTGATCAAAGTAACTAAGACCTTCACAATATCAATCACAAAAACAAAGTGACAATGAAACCACTTGTCAAATATAATATTCTATAGACATGACTGTCTATCATATCAATGATACCAAGACAAGTATAATTTGGTTGTTATTGATTTAATATTAATGAAACTGATCTATCCAATTCTAGTATAATGGTAGCTTGTCTTTTAATCAACTAAGAGTATATTAGATACAGAAGTACAAAGTGACTTAATAAATAGTAATATGAATATGAATCAAAAGTGATTAAATTATACTCACTAAAAAAGTCAAGCCAAAGAATAAAAACACAATGTATTAAAAAAAATTAAAAAATGTGATAATTTTGTAAACTCATGTCTTAATATTCATTATCAAAATATAACTTATTGCCACATATATAACCCTACCAATCAGACTTCATTGATAAATCCTAGCTCATGATAGTAACTATACTAAAAAAAGAAGACTTTAATAGTAAATGTCAAAAAAAAATCCAATAAACATGACTAAATAATAAAATAAAATATAAAATTATAACAAGTCATTTTAAGAATAATAAAGTAATAAAGATGTAATCAAAGTATCTAATCAAGTTCATGATATGATACATAATAAAAACAACATATGAAAATTTTATGCATATGTCCATGTCAATAATAATCGATAGCTTTTAATGTTGGATGGTCGAGCTTGATCTTATTATAATGCCAAACTCCCAATAAGGGGGAGTGGGGGGAAAAAACCCCCACTAAGGTCATCATGGGGGTCCATGGGAGGTGACACCCTCAAAGAATTTTTTTATGAAAAATGCATTTTAAAAGATTGTAATTTCATAGTAAATCTAGACCATTCACTATTAGGCCATAGATCTAATGGTAGAAATTATGTTGGTGTATTTTTGTCTTAATATGTAACCCTCCTTTGATATGAGGGAATTTTAATCATTGAATCACATTGTGTGTGAGTGAAGTGGATATTGTAGTGGACGTATTGTAGATTTATCCCTTCAATTGTTAGAATAAATAAAAGAAGAACTAGTTATTTATGTGTTGATGTAGCCCATTTTGGGTGAACCATATTAAATATGTATTTCTATTGTGTTGTGTTTTTTATATTTTATCTTTGTATCTATTTCATTAATATTGATCTACATTATATATTCCTAAAATTTAAATTAGTTTAGATTGGGTCATGAAACCCTATCTCACTTAAAAATGAGTCATCGTGATGAGTAATCAAATCTATATGGGTAATTCTACATCAAAGACTCTCATCTTTACATGTAGCATTCTTTTTATTTACTACATCCCACTAGACCAACACTTGTTGAATTTATCTATTTTAGGTTTTAACATTGCAATGGTCTATGATCCTCATTGGTTCTAATTTTATCTTCTCTTCCATAACCTAGATATTTTTCCAATCCAAAATCTGAGCATGATCATATATGTATTTTATTAATAAATAAGCATGCAAACCACTATGAATCCTAGACGAATAAGGAGGAAGGGCTATATTATAAGCAATATGATAGAAATTTTCTATGATGTCTAAAGTTATAGCAAAGTGTATAGATAATTTAGAAGATTTCCCAAATTTAATAGAGATTTTCTGAGGACTAACTCACAAAAAGACCTTATCATAAACACTAAATTCACATGGTGTTCTTTTCTAATATGCATAACTCTTTTTTATGATCAAATGTAGTTTTTAGATTTTGAAGAGAAAAATACAAATTATTATGATATTTTAGAAGTACATCAATTCTAGAAATAGTGTTATTTTCCAAATTGTCCCATCCAAGTTGAATTCTAGGCTTTCACCCATACAAATCTTTCAAGGAACCATTTTTATTACAGAATGATAAGTGTTATTATAATCAAAATAAAATAAATGGAGAAAATATTCCCAATTAGTTTTATAGTAAATTACATACATTTGTAGAATCTATTCAAGCTTTTAATTTGGCAATTTATTTTTGGGTGGTACATAAAACTTATATTCAAGTGTGTTCTAAACTTTATAGTCAAAATTCCCTAGAACCATGATGTGAAAAGTTTTATATCTATCTAAAATAATTACTTATGACATGACATGGAGCTGAATAAAATCTTTTACAAATCTTTATAAAAGTATGAAAACATCATTAATTAAGTTTTTAGTAATGAAATGACTAACCTTGGTGATTTTATTAATTATCACGATAATATTATCATTTTTGATATGAGATTTAGGCATCCCAAAAATAAAATAAAGTGAGATTACAACCCACTTATATTTTGATTCTTGGTGATGATATAATACACCTATATGATGGAAATGTTCAGCTTTTAACCATTGTCATTCCATGATTTGGCAACAAAAGCAACCACATCAAGTTTCACACTAGGCCAAAAATATTACCTTTTTAGATCACGTGGCTTTTTCATGACTCTTGGATGAGTGTAATAAGGTTTTTTATACAATATTTTATAACTCGAGTATGAAATACCCAATATTTAGGTACCAAAAAATTATGCCTAATGAGACCATCTTTCTTAATAAAAAAATAGCAAATGACTTTACAATAGGTTTTGTTGACCAAGTTTGACTTTTAGGTCAAACTTAGACCCCTATAGGTAAAAACATGTTTTATTGGATGATATAGGGATATAAATATATTATCATGGGGAGTATTATATGTCATTTTATGTTATAAAATGCAATTTTATCCTTTATGTTAGTTACATTAGTTAATTTGTCAATTTGGGGTCTTTTATGTGCAGTTAAGGGTAATTAAGGCAAGTGGCATGGTTACCAAGGTGGATAGGTCTCCTATTTTCATTGAAAATTTCCAAGAGGTTAGTATTAGTGACAATTATGTTATTCATGTAAGAATTTTTTAGGTTCTCTAACTAAAATTATAGGAATCAGTTGAAAAAGGGAGAAAATGGCACTTGTACAACACACTGGGAAGTGTGCAAAATGGGGAAGATAATGGATGGTCTACTCACCTTAATAAAATTAACCAAAATGAATTATTTAAAGTCTATTTTTATGCCAAAACCATTCTATATACTTCTTTATTTTCTGGATAGACTGAAGTGGCCTTCATGTTTTTGCTCGATTCAAACAACACAAGCAATTTTAGGATAAATGATTCTATGAGGTTGTTTTAAAATAGGATAAATTAATTTTAATTCATGGATTTTGAATATTGGTCAAAAATTATCTATGAAACATTGCTAACAAGTTTAGTATATAGTTTTACTAGTTATGTCTTACACCCTATAGGTTTTGATTCATTTTGGCCAAATCAATACAAATGAGTTGGTGATGTTGGCTCTAAAAGATGTTATGTTACTTCATATATGGTCTCAATTCTTATTTTAATGATTCATTGGCTTTGGATGAAAAAATTGGTCTATAATTCAATAAGGTGACACCATGTGTAGTTTCAATTACAATGCTTTTGTTTGTTGAGTGTCTCTCTCCTATAGGTGTCTCATTAAATTAGGAAAGAGTGTTTAATAATCATTTGGGTCATGTTAAAACCTAAATTCATGTTTGGGTTTCACCATGTTATTAATTTTTTTCATCCAAATCTTATTTCCCTTCATTGTCAACTCTTTACATAATTTCAGTTGCAATCCCATGCATAAGCTTACCCATCTTATCTATGAAGTGGTAATAGAAGTGTATTAGTTTATCTAGTAATTTAGGAGTTGAATGAACTTATGTTTCATTCTTGGGGAGGTGTAAGTTTGACTATATGCTTATGGTCCATAGCAAGGCAATCATTTGGTGCCTCTATCTATTCTTTTCCACATGTATTCAAGTGTTTTCATGTTGTAAAGGGTGTTTTGGAAGTTGGTTCTAAGGTCAAAATAATAGGAATCAAGTGTTTGATGAATAATAATGAATTTTGATTTATTTTAAAGCTTTTAACCATCATTTTTTACCTCAATTACATACTCTACCTACATAGCTATCCCAAATAACCATCTATAGACCTTTGTTGATGTCATACTAATGTATAAATAAATGGATGTGTGTTCCAGCTTCTTGAAATGGTTTGGGATGCACTAATAATGTTTTAATAAATCATGTAAAGTCCATATTCACTAATTATTTTAGGTTTTTCATACCTATCCAAATATTTGCCTATCAAAACACCCAACTATAGGGGGCTGAGTAGTGGGTTGGAGTGTTATATAGTAGGGTTAAAATAATGTCACACTTTCTTTTCATTTACATAACAAGAAAGCCTTGATAGAACCATATAAATCTAATAAAAGGAAAAAAGAGACATGGAATCCTATTTTAATTTCAAGACTATGTTTGGGGATCAAATCCCTAAAATACCAAAATAGAGATCAAGGGTTCTTGTGAACCTTCCATGACATATTTCCCAAGGTTTTCAAACTAGATAAATAGATGAATCTTGTAGACTTTGGTATGGATAGGCAACATTCCAAGTTTTAATGAGGAATTTTTAGTGGAATATGGTTTTGAAAATCCTTTTAGTAACTTCCAAACATACTAAATTATTGTAATGATATCTACAGGCCTCTAGTAGTGAGTAGACATTTGTTACGTCAAAGAGTGATATTGAATAGAACCTCATAAATGGGATGGATAGACTAATATAGTAAGGAAAAATGAATTAAATTTATCAATAAATATTTGAGGTAAAGTATTTTACACCCCAAGACTACCTACAATTATCCTCTATATGGATAATGTGCACTTAGAGGTAGAAAGAAGCTTGTGTCTTAGTAATGCATCAAAAAGCTTAGTTTCTAATCACAAAGAGAGATATGAAGTGATTAAAATGTATGATAAGATGAAAAGTTTATCTTATTTTCATATTATATTGTGAGGAGCATTCTAACACTATAACCAAGCCTCATTGGAGCCCATGAAACCTATAAGCAAGTTAGAAAACATGGTTATCTTGGTCACCATCTTGAGAAGGCCTAGTTTGAAGTCGAAGTACATAACTAGGGTCAGCAAGAGTAAAATCGCAAACCTAGAAACTAAATATGTTATCCATGGATTTAATTAGCTTCATAAGCTCTACGCAAGGCAAACAAACTCATAAACAGAGGTAAAATAGGGGTGTCTCAGTCCTAAAGCAGGGTATGAGATAGTAAACCCAATCTAAATGCCTTATTAACACTTTAACATTATTGAAATATTAATGAAATAAACCCATGACATATATGACTAATATGGACTAAATTTATATTTCCAAACACCATAATCAAGGTCTCATAATGTTGTGTTAGCATATAGGTAAGGTCTAATAGGTAATTTCTTAGTCTAGGAAAGGAAAGCATAGTATCTAGGTTAAAGGAGAATATAAGACAAATATAAGGTATGAGATTTTATAAATTTACCCTCATGTTGTAGTGAGAATATTTACATACTATGAACTACCTCAATTGCAATTCAATATACACCTATATGAATAAAAAAACATATTTCTCACTTAGAACAAGGCAGAGATTCAATATTGCTACCAAAGTGCTTGTGAAGAATTTAAGTGGAGGTTAACATGATTTATAATGCCTAAATAATCTTAAGAAGTACCATTATGGTCTACATAGACTCCTAGTAATAAAATATAAATTTATAGAGGGTTCCAAGACCATGTACACAGTCACATCAAGGTCCAGGTAAGTGAAAACCAAGTGAAACATGATTTGTCTCGGGAAGAAAGAAAGGATTAAAATCAATGTAGGAAATTAATAATAGGATAATATATGTCTTTAAATCACAAATTTTTTTATAATATGACCCTATGCTTTCCCCACTTGGCTAAAGACAATAGTCTGTACAGATGACTAGGAAACCCCTTTGCCCATTGAGTAAATATGAAAAATCCATATAGGAGAAGTGTTTTGAATGGATTTAAAATCTCCATGAGAAAAAAATTAATGTGGAGATAATTTTTAAAAATCTTAAAATCATGATGTTGGCTTGGAGAGGTCATCCATAGGAGGTTTTGAAATAAATTTAGGGAAATAAGGGTTTTAAGGCCTTTTTAGGCATTTTGAGATGGTTGTGTTTCTATGCAAAATTGCTTTCTATATTCAAAGAAGAAATAAGAAACTAAAATAAATGGTCAAGGCTAGAAGTACCTGATAAAGTTATGCACACCGAAATCAGACGTTGGAAGATTCTCCTCTTTGGCTGTGGAGGAATGACACCTGCGAAGAAGAAAAGACTGAAACACAGAAAAACGTTAGTAAAAGGATATGGTGGGCTGTCAGGCGAACGCCCGATCCCAGAAGCATGAATACTTCCTAGAAGGATATCAACCCACTGATAAAAAAGTAGAATATTTGACGAAAGTAGATAATGAAAGAGAAAATGACAAAAATAAATGATAGAAAATAAAATGCGTACCTGATATGCAGCGCTGTTCTGCACAGTCGCCAGCGTCAGTCTCTGTGGTGCCGGCATCGGTCTGGGAAGGTGCCGACGTTGGTTGAGGTGCCGTCGTCGGTCAAGGTAGTGACCGGCATCGGTAGGGGCAGGTTTTGGATAGAATTTGGGTGAGTTGCAGAAGGTCTGGGAGAGTCGGGACAGGGTCTTGACAAGTTCGGGATAGGGTCTGATGGAATCAAGATAAGGTCAGGACAGGGTCTGGACAAGGTAAGGTCGGGTTTGGACAGAGTCTGAGGGTTTTAGTCGAGTCTGGACTGAGTTATGGATTTGGATAGTGGTCAGGGATGTAAAGGAGAGAGAAGATTCAGGATGACAGAAATAATGAACAAAGAATAATCAGAAGGAAATGAAAATAAATAAAGAAAATACTTACCTGCCAGAAGACGTGATGAAAGCCATAGTCAAAGTTGTTGAAGCGTCTATGCAGTGCCGAATTGAAGTGAATGCTGGAGTTGGTGGATGCTGGAGTCAGTTGATCATGAGAGTGTTGATTGCTAGAGTCTTTGGATGTCAGAGTTCACAGGTTGATTGAATGATTGATCGATTTGATTCGAAAAATGGTTGATTAGCCTTCGGGATTGATCAGCGGATGCTGATGAAGGTGAGGGATAGTTCGAGAGACGGTTCGATAACCATTTCAGGAAACTGATTGGGAACTGAATGGTAACTTATAATGGATAACGGTAAGGTGACCGACGTCGGCAGGATTGCCGACATCGGCCGATAAGTGACCGACGTCGGCGACATCGGCCAGGTAAAGACCGTCGTCGGCAGATGCATAATGGGGATAGAGTCTAGCTTTAGATCTATGCTCATTTTTACATGCTACGAGGGTCAAGGTTGGTGGAACAAGTGATCGAAAGGGTTAAATAGGTGAAGAAGAATAAAATGGGGGATGACCAGGGGAGTTGACACGATTTCGGTGTCTACATTTGCCCCT
Source organism: Torreya grandis (assembly GCA_037957365.1). Taxonomy (NCBI): domain Eukaryota; kingdom Viridiplantae; phylum Streptophyta; class Pinopsida; order Cupressales; family Taxaceae; genus Torreya; species Torreya grandis. Next base: position 180,153 of record JARHVA010002323.1, read on the forward strand.
TTTTGTCTTGTTGGTTGTTCTGAACGAACTGCAAGACAAAAATAGGAGTGATTTCCCCAGGTGTGGGATAAGGTTGATTTCGTCTCGTTGGTTGTTCGAATGAACTACAAGACAAAATAGGAAAAAGATAGGTTGCCCCGAGTATGGATAAGGTATTCCCCCTCAAAGCAGGAGTCGAGGGAAAGGAACCGGGAATTGGGTGCTGATTTGACAAAGAGTGGAGGAAAAAGGGGTGAGGGTAAACGCTGTAAAGGTCGTGATTATGTGTATACCACTGCACGAGAGGGTTAGGTCAAAGTGTCACAGGTCAAGGGTCAAGGAGTGCCAAAATTGAAATAACTGGGCCCCAGCATTTAGTCGTCTGCTGATCGGGTCACTCAATCTAAGCTGAAGATCCAAATGGGTCATCGCGTTCCAGGTATCCAGGGCTCAGGAAGTGCTCCCAGAAACATGAAAAAGTCATAAGTAGTGTGGATCAACCGGCTTGCGATCCTATACTTGTGAGGGTCCAAAAAGGTCTGCGCACAATTCTGCTAACCAGTCATGAGGTAGCATACATGGAAAAACAACCAAGGCAACAGTGTCTTGGAAGTAGGCGAGGTCAGAGGAGATAGGTATGATCTCCAATGGTTGGTGGTCGAGGGGAGGAATGGATGAAAGGATGTGGCTGAGCTAACCTCAAAAAATGTCATGTGATCTGAGTGCTGCCTACATAGCCCTAGTGAGAGGGCCTCAGGCCAATGTAGTTCTCCCTAGAAGGGAGGGAGGGTCAAAGGGATAAAATGGGTCGTGGTCAAGGACAAGGTTATGGTTAAAAGAAGGAAAGAAGGTTTGTCTATCAGAGAGATTCAAGTGGTTAAAATGGTTGATAGATTGGTCGTGGTTATGATGAAATGATGAGGAAAAAAGATGTTGCAGCCTTTTCCAAATGGTGTATTCTGCAACATTGGTTGAGGGGTTTTTCATCCCTAGCAATATTCCATATTCGTGATGGATGTATGATAAAAATGAATTGAGGTTTATTTATGCTTCAACAAGTATTGGTTTATGTTGAACATAAATTGTGGCGGGTCGATAGTTTCCATGTGTATTGGTGTCCATAGAAACTAGGATGAATAGGCTATGGGAGTGGTCTAAAAAGAGAGTTGAGTTGAGTCGATTGACAAGTGATGAAGGTGAATGTGACCAAAGTGTAGAAGAAGTGAAAAGCATATTGTTCTTTCATTGACAAGGACCAAAAAGATAGCATAGATAGGGGTTATGAGAACCAAGAGCCCTATTCATGCGTGACGTCATGGACCGTAGCGATGTTAGAGCGGTAATCAAATCACTTAGACATTAAAGTGAACTCGAAGTCCCTTGAGCAGGTGATAGGAGGAGAAAAGAGGGTAACCCATTTTAAGAGCAGAAATAACTTTGCCCCTTTTTATAGGATACCCTGAGACAATTATAAGTCAAGTCCATGACTTTTTTTTTTTTTTTTTTTGCGTGCAGACTGATCAATGCAGGAAGCCTGCATAGAGATGTCGTTTGCTTGGTGGTCAGGTTGTGAAGCTGATCAATGTGGGAAGCTTCTAAAATAATGCTGTTTATTGCTAGATTGAGTCATAGCCATCCTTCGAGGGAGTGGTCTAGACTTTTGTTTAATAAAAGGGCTTTTGAATAGCTGTCCTTCGAGGGAGCATTCTATTAATTACAGCAATGAGAGTACAGCTGTCCTTCGAGGGAGCAGTCTATTTTTTGATTTTGATATTGATATAGTGACCATGGATATTGTGACATCTTGATTTGTTTTGATAGAAATGTGAGTCATGGACAAGATTATAGAAGGTCAAGGGCTCCCTTTTATTAGGACAAAGCATCCATACAACATAAAAGGGTTATAGGAATTGTTAAGAGGAATAGGGTTGAAAGGAAGTAGGATTAAGAGGACGGGGATTGCTCAAGGGACGAGCTCAAGTTAAGTATCAAGTGGATGAGTACTCGACTAGAAGTAGAACAGTCGCAGATGCAACGCATTAAGAGGCTCAAATTCTGGTCGTCCATCAAGAGAAGACAGACGGTAAGTCCCTGATCCATACTTGTGCGTGATAATAAAAGGTCCAAGCCAATTAGGAGCAAACTTGCCTCGTTTACTTCACTCCATATTGGTCACGTGTTGATTCTCTTTGAGGACGAGGTCTCTGATGTTGAAATCTTGTTCTCGCAGATTTTTGTCATAGGTGCGTTTGATGCGATGTTAATAGACATGGAGATGATTAAGGGCAGCAAGATGGCGTTCGTCAAGTAACTCAAGTTGAGCTAAGTGATCTTAACGAAAGTCATCATTAGAAATAATATCATGTAGAGAAATGCGGAGAGATGGGATCTGTACTTTGAGAGGTAAGACAACCTCTGTTCTGTACATGAGAGAAAAAGGGGTAGCACCCGTAGAGGTTTAGATGCTAGTGCGGTAGGCCCACAAAGCGAAGGGAATGTGAGTATGCCAATCCCTGCCTGTGTCACTGACCACTTTCATGAGAATTTTGGTGAGAATTTTGTTGGAAGCCTCGGCCTGCCCATTTGCTTGTGGGTAGTAAGGTGAAGAGAAACTGAGTTTGATGCCGAAGGAGTCGCATAGCTTTTGGACAGTTTTGTTTTTAAAGGACTTGCCGTTATCGGTGATGATTTTATGAGGGACACCGAAATGACAGATGATGTGGGTGTTGATGAAGTCGACGATCTTGTCGGCTTTTGTGGAGATGAGAGGAATGGCTTCCACCCACTTGGTGAAATATTCAGTGGCTGTGATGATGGATTGATGATGAAGAGACGAATGAGGATTAATCTCACCGATGAGATCTAAACCCCATTGAGAAAAAGGCCAAAAATCCTGAGCAATTTATAAGGCGTGACTGGGGAGATGAAGCAAGTTAGAGTGTTGCTGACACTTGATGTAATGCCGAACATAATCGCTACAGTCTTGATGAAGGGTAGGCCAATAATAGCCCAGACGAAGGATGCGCTAGGCAACCAAATTCCCACTGAAATGTCTGCCACAAATCCCGTCGTGGACTTGTTGAATGGCTTGAGATGCTTCAGTGGAGGTGAGACAGCGAAGAAGGAGGCCGTCGAAGCCTCATTTATAGAGAAGACCCCCTAGCATGGTATAGCAAGCGGTACACTTGATAAAAGCTCATCGTGCATTACTAAAGAGGTTGGGTGGAATGACAGAGAGAGATAAGAAGTCCACAAGTTGCTTATACCAAGCATCTTGTGGAATAGGGTCTATGGTGTTGACATGATGAATGTGAGGAGAGATATATGAAGGCAACGGCACATAATGCACCGTGACAAAAAGTCTAGATGTAGATGAGGAAGATGGGATATGTGAAGCAAGAGAAGCCATGGTGTCAGCAAACTTATTCGTGGATCAAGGAATAGTCTACAGGAGGAAATGGTCAAAAGATGCAAGGAGAATGTCAGCACAGTTTTTGTACCTTTGCAAAATTTCATTTTTACAGAGGTATGAACCGTTGACCTGATTGACGACGAGCTGCGAGTCACCGAAGATGTTGATGGACTTGATGCTGAGAGAGAGGGTGGTCTGGAGTCCCAAAATCAAGGCCTCGTATTCGACCATATTATTGGTACAATCAAAGTCGAGTTTAAAAGATAGAGGCATGGGCTCCCCTTCGAGTGGGATGAGAATGACCCCAGCACCTCCACCTAGTTGACATTTGGATCCGTCAAAGAACATAGTCATCTGATAGGTGGTGTCATCGGAGGAAAGCACAGCGATAGACTCATCAGTGAACTCACACTGCGAAGGTTGATTGTCAAGAAGAGGGGCATCTACTAGTTGATCAGCGATGGTTTGCCCCTTCATAGATTTCTGCTGGATGAATTCGAGATCGAACTCAGCAAGCAGCATGAGCCATCAAGCCATACGTTGATTCTGATATGGCTTGGAGTGCATATACTTGAGAGGGTCAGTGTGGGTGATGACAAAGGTTTTGTGACTAAGAAGATAGTGGCAAAGCTTAGTAGCAGCAAAGACTAACGCCAAACAGAGTTTCTCGATATGGGTATACCGAGTTTCATAGTCGACCAGTGTTTAGCTGATGTAATAAATGGCTTGCTCACGGTGATGCTCATCTCGGTGCGCGATCATGGCACCTAACGAATGGTGAGTGGCTGAGATATAAAGGTAGAAGGGTTGGTCATCTTTAGGTGGAATGAGAACTGGTGGAGAGACTAGATAGCATTTTAAGGCTTCAAAAGCCTCTTAACAGTTCTTATCCCATGTAAAAATGATGTCCTTTTTAAGGAGATGATGAAAAGGTTGACAGTGGTCAGAAAGCTGTGAGATGAAGCGACGAATGGACTGGAGCTTCCCTTGCAAACTACGAAGCTGCTTGAGATTGGTCGGGGGAGGCATTTCGAGGATAGTGCGGATCTTGGCGGGATCTACCTCGATGCCACGAAAGGAAACAATGAATCTGAGAAGCTTGCTAGAGAGGACCCCAAAGACACATTTCTTGGGGTTAAGACGAACATTGTACTGAAGAAGATGAGAAAAGATGATTTTGAGAATGGTTAAGTGGTCACGGTGAAGCTTGGACTTGCCGAGCAAGTCATCCACATAGTCCTCCATGATTTTGTGGAGGAGATCATGGAAAATGTAGGTCATGGCACACTGATAAGTGGCACCTGCGTTCTTCAAGCCGAAAGGCATGACTCGATAGCAGAAAGTCCCCCATGGGGTAATAAAGGTAGTCTTGTGCTGATCTTCCAGAGCGATCAGGATTTGATTGTATCCTGAAAACTCATCCATAAGAGATAGCATCTCATGGCTGGCCGTAAGATCAACAAGTTGGTCGATGTTAGGAAGAGGAAAGTTGTCTTTGGGACAGGCTAGATTAAGGTCGTGATAGTCTGTGCAGATCCAAATCCCCCCAGTTGCCTTGGTGACTGGGACGATGTTAGAGACCCACTATGGATAATCGATGGGCTGGATGAAGGAGACAGAAAGGAGGCGTTGAAGCTCCTCTTTAACAAGGAGGGCAACGCGGGGATGCATCTTTCGAAGCTTTTGCTTGACAGGCTTAGCCTCTAGTTTGGTGACAATGTTATGGGTAATGATGGTGGGGTCGATGCCAGGCATATCACTGTAAGTCCAGGCAAAGGCCTTGCTATGGTTGGAGAGGAAATGGGTATAGTCAAGCTGCTCCTGAGTGTCTAAAGATTGGCCAATCTTTAAGACATGAGGAACATCAGAAGAAGGAAAGTTGATGTCAATGGTTGATTCATTTAACATAACCTGGGTCTCAGAAGGGAGGGAGCACTGGATGAAATAATCGTCAGTGCCCATGTAAGAAAGAATGGCGTCATCGTCAAAGCAGTGAACAGTGTGAATGGTTGCTGACTCATCTTTGATCATGCTGGGAAGAATGAGAGGGAGAAACTTGGATACCCCATTGAGCTGATAAGTCAAGGGGTTCAGGTGAATGGTGTTTATGGAAAAAAAAACTAGGAGGAATGGAAACCACTGACTCCATAGGTGAAGGTGGTGAAACAGGTGAGTGTGGAGGTGATTGGTCAATGATTGGTTCAGGACAAAGGTCTAAAGGGTCTTGAGTGGGGTCGTGATATCCCAGACCATACCGTTTCTTGGCGTCATCATCATTGAGCAGTTGGATAGGCTGATGGGAGCCCTGCTCATAGCATCCGAAACCAAAACCCTTCCATGCACACCTATAAAGGTAAGTGTGTGCAAAGGCGGGGTTGCCAAGAAATGAGAAATCTGATGTGAAAGGTTGAGGTGAAGAAAGAAGATTACCGTCAATAGGAGCTTGATTAAGCCCCCCATAGACGAGGTTGGTGTAGAGGTGAGGGGGACCATAAGGTATGATCATCCCGATCCGATGGTCGTAGTTGGGACTATGATGAAGGCGTCCATACTCTTGTGGAGTTTGGAACATGTCTAAAGCCAGCAAGCAATACTCTCCCAATGAAATTCTTTGGAAGACGTCTTCCATGGGGTCTGTGGTTATCACTTGAAGGGGAGGTGTAAGGGCGACTGCCTGTTGTGAACTGGTCGAAGCTTCTGTGGATGGAGGCGGTGCCGGGGTTGATGGCTTGATAGGAATGAGGACATCATTTGGATGGTAGGTGGTGTTGCATATTTTGAAGGGCAAAGGGTCAGCAGGAATGGTGGGGACTTTTCCGTCATGCTCAAATTTCACACAACGGTGCAGGGTGGAGGGGACACAGGCCATGGCGCAGATCTAGGGTCGGCCCAGCAAGATGTTGTATTGAAACTCTCCTTCGATGATGTAGAAGAGCTCCAGGACTGTGCGTGGACCAACGTGAATATGAAGAATGACTGTACCAATGGTCGTGGCAGTAGTGTCATTGAAAGAGCGTAAGATTGCATCAGTTTTGGAGACACAATTCTTGGGAAGAGCCAACTGATCAAAGGCATGGGTGGAGATGATGTTGATGCTAGCGCCCCCATCGATCATAATGCATTTAATGCGTGTCTGATCGATATAGGCAGTGATGAAGAGGGCGGCGTCCTGATCTTTCATGTTGGATGTGGGAATCTTAGAATCGCTGAATGTAATGGAGGCGATAGGGACTAAGGAGTGGACAAGGGCAGCAAGTGGTTGGGGGTCCTTGGGTTGGACCTCTGCTGCCTGTAGGGCTTGGATGAGGGCCTGACGATGTTGGGGCGAGGTTTGGATGAGATCGAAGAGGGACATCTTCAGAGGCATCTGGTGAAGCTGTTTCAACATGGAGTCGTGGATTGGTCCGAAAGAAAAAGAAGAAGAAGAGGAGGAAGAGGGTTGAGGCACACCAAGGATAGAAATCTTAGGCTTAGGCAGTTGAGGTAGATTGACAAAAGGGTAGGTCCAAGGAATGGCGGCTTTTTCTTTCACCTTGTCCTTCTGTGACCTAGTGGTGATGTGAATGGCATTGATTTCAAAGATGGGAGGTGAAGGTGATGAAGGGGTTGTAACCGGTTGATGAGATGTGGATGGGTTCGAAGAGGTTGAAGGGTTATGAGAAGGAGTCGGGGGGCGGTCGAAAGTGTCCTCAAAGAGAAGAGTGTCTTTCTCCAGATAACGGCGAATGATAGCCTTGAGGGCACAGCAAGTCTCGATGTCATGTCCTGGTGTACGATGATATAAACAAATCTTCGTGTCGTCGAACCAGGAGGGTTTAGACCCGAGAGGTTGGAAAGGCTTGATGGGTGGAAGAGTTATGCTAGAAGTTTGCAAAAGTCGTTGCAAGATCAAAGAGTATGAGCCCACTAAAGGGTTCGTGTTCATTGATGTATGCGATGTCGGTGACTTTTGCTTGGGCAAAGTTGGAGGGGGTTTTCGTACCACCTTCTGGGTTGATGGTACGATGACAGGCAGAGACGGTACACTCTTCATGAGAGGTATCGCCCTTTTGAGAGAGGGTAGGCTAGTGGTAGGTAAAAGAAGCAAAGGAGGCAATTAGTTTTGGTTAGAGGTTGGAGTGGGAAGGACTCTGGTTAGGGTTGAAGGATGTGGGCCCAAAATGGAGGGCAATGGTGATGGAAGAGGAGGCGTTCACCTCTGTGGTTTGGCAGTCTTTTGTGATTTAGGTTGAAGACTATTATTAGTTGAAGTTTGGGTTAAGTCCACCTTCACTTGTGGATGAGTGAGGTTGGAGACGGGGCAAATGCCAAGTGATTTGATAGGTTTAGGCGGAGTAGATGAGGGTTTTGGTTTGGATGAGGTTGATGGAGATGTAGATGGTTTAGAGGCAGAAATCTGATTTTTATTGATAGTCTTAGGAGGTTCTGCTATGGGAGGATTAGTAGCATGAGATGAGAGGGCCCGGGCTTCTTGAAGAGCTGTGAGACGGTCCCACAATCCCTGATGTTCCACTTTCCTAGAAGGGAGAAGTTTGAGTCTCTCCACTAGTCAGGAAAATGGCTAAGAAGATGCGGGATGAGGTTTGGTCTTTTGAGAAGATGCCAACGGTTGTGGGACTGAAGGTGAGACGGGTGTATTAGTCTCAGGCCCAAAGCATGGTGAAGTCATGACAGGTTCATGTTTGGTTGGAGACGAAGGAGAGATAGGTTCTTCTCTGGGTGGAGAAGAAATTGGAGAATGAAGCTCCTCAAGCGGGTAAAGGGTAGGGATGATAGTGCCTTCCACTTGTGGTTGAGGAGTAGGAAAAGTTGGGTCCTCCATGGGCAGCAAGAAGGAAGATGGTGAAACTGGCGGTGCTGGTAAGGTCGAGGCGTCCTCTAAAATGAGAGAAGTTGAGGGAGAACTAGCCAGAGAAAGAGGTTCGTCCACATGTGATGGACTGATGGATGAACTCACCTCTTGGGGTTGGTTAGAAATGAGGGGCGAGACTGTATTGACTGTTCGAATATTATGTTCATGGGTATTGTCAGTCAAAGTCTGGACGTTGTTTTGGGTTGGTGGATGATTAGGGAACGGTTGTTTGAAGATATCGATACCCTGATTAGGAGGGGCATTGGGATTGTCGAGGATGAGGTCACCCCTTTCCAACATGTCTTGGACTATGTTTTTAAGGGTTTTAGAGTTGCCTGTGTCATGACCTTTAACACGGTGGTAGTTACAAAAGTCATTTTCCCTATACCACGCAGGGATGGCGCATGAGGGATCAAATTGTGGTGGAGGTCAGATCTGAGGGAGATTGATGGCCCCTTGTTTGATGAGTTTTTCCAGCACAGACGCGTATGATTCTCCAAGTGGATTAAACTATCGCTGTATGTATCTCTGCTGAAATTGATGAGTGGTGCTCATAGACATGGATGGTTCAGGTTGATTAGTTGAAGGCAAAGAGGAAGAAGATCTAACAACCATAGCATTTGCTGAAGCTTTACATTTAGGATTGGACGAGGAAGGCTTAGAAGAGGGGTCATTGGTTTTGGAGTTGGGATTCTTACTCCGCAACTTGACTTTATTCTCCTCAATGGCACGTAACTCAAGTTTACGAGCCATCGTGAAGGCATCGTCAAAAGTGCGGAAGGTTTGAACCCTCAAGGTAGAAGAAATATGTTTAGCGCAGGCTTGAGAGAAAAGTTCAATAAGCTCAGGCTGGGGTAAGGAAAATAAAAGTTGATTGATAAGGCCCCTCCACCGAGTGACGAAATCAGCAATGGATTCATCCTTGAACTGGCGGATGGAATAGAGGTCTATGATGGAGACCTTCTTGGTGATATTGATGGAGAAATTATCAAGGAAGAGCTGGGCCAGCTGAGTGAATGTGAAGATGGAATGGCTAGGAAGAGAGCTGTACCAGTCAAGTGTAGCACCCGAGAGAGACATGGGAAACGTGTGTAAGAGTAACGCATCATCGTGGGCGATAAGGTAATAGGTGTGTCTGAATGCCCGTAAATGTTGTTATGGGTCTTCCTTGCTTTGGAAATGAGAAAACTTAGGAAGTTCCCACTGGCTGGGATATGGTCTGATGGGGACAGAAGGATGGATGGGCTCGTTGTAGATTTGTTCGTACGAGAGAGTGTTGCACGAGCCGGTAACGGAGGTCTCTAGGTTGGACATTTTATCCATCAGCATCTTGATAATATCTACTGACAGATTGGCGGGTGGAGTGCCTCCTAGATTGTAAGGTGCTTGAAAGAGGCTGGAAGAGGTATACGATGTAGTTGATTGTACCAATAAGGGCGCAACGTACGGATGACTAGTCGTAGGGATAGAAGAAGTGACTAAGGATGGTTGGATAGAAGGCATGGCTAGGTTTGATGTGGTCATGGGAGGCTGGCTAGAGGTAACATGGGCTAATGGATAGGTAGCCACCCTAGTGTTGATAGGAGTAAGGGTAGGCAGAATGGAGACGACCAAGTTTTGAAAGGGGGTAGAAAGTGGTTGAGTAGACTGAGATTGATAGGGGGCCGAAACCCTGGTGAAAGTGGGCCCAACGATGGAAGGAGAGGCCACACTTGGATGGTTGGTAAAAGGTTGGTCATTGGTTAAGGCAATAGCCTAGGTATCTAAGGGTTGGACTACAGATGCCGTTGATACGGCCGCAGTTTCGAGGAGAGAAGTCGGCATTCCATAGATTGGATTGCCCGAGGAGTCTCGCGTTCGGCTATTCACGAGATAGTATTGCAAGGCTGCGGTATTGAGGTCCAAGAATCGTGTGAAATCTTGGTCCCCTTCTGGGATAATAGGCATTTGGGTCGGAGATGGTCTGGTAGGAGTTCTTTCAGTTTCTGAGTTGAACTCCATTATAGGGTTGATTGTAGGCGGGGTAGATGGAAGAGGATGACGCCTCGCGTGATCGACTAGAGCTTTGGCTTGGATACGAGTCAGAACCATTCAAGGTAAGGAAGAACATCCTCACAAGCTCAAACAAGCAGATAAGAACTAAAAAAAAGATGAAGACACAAGCAGATCCTAAAACCCTAAAAGTAAATATTAGGATTATAGTGGCTTATGCCTTAGAATGTGTGTAGAGGAAGATTGGCTTTGTGAGTCGGGTCCTAAAAGAAGCAGTCTATGGAAGGTTTCGGGTTTTGTTATGGTGCTCAAGAAATCTGTGTTAGCTTCCATACAGGCCTGGTGATAAGGAGCAAGCTCCCCTCACTTCATGATTCCAGTGATTAGCTGGTTTCGCTTAGCCAAAATATACTTCCACTAGAGATTATCCTCTGCCAGAGAACGGAGTGGGCTTCCCCCTTGGTGATGAAATCCAAGTAGGGTCACCGGGATAGGTAAGGTATCCGCTGGGGGATGAAATCCCAGTCGGGCCTTGTCTCAGGTAAGTTAAAATGTTTGTTTTGTGCAGGTGGTTTGGTCGTGTAACATCAAGTGATCTAGATTAATTCAATATGCGGTTTAATTACTATGTGTGGTCTAAGAGATGCAGGCAAACAGAAACGAATGCAAAGTGTTTTAATGCCCAAGTCAAAATGTTTGTTCGTAGGAAGACGAATGGAGAAAGAGTTGAAGAATATGAGTTTTAGCTAGTCTAAAAGTGCAAGAAAGAAAGAAATGTTCATTTTAGTCCTGCTTATGATGTCGTTTAAGAAGAGATGAAAAGAGGCAAAAAGGAAGAAACCTAATGCACCTAAATGAATGAAAGAAAGAAAGAAAGAACCCAAGGAGGACCTAGGGTCCCACCGGGCATGCCAGAATGTTTCTATGCAAAATTGCTTTCTATATTCAAAGAAGAAATAAGAAACTAAAATAAATGGTCAAGGATAGAAGTACCTAATAAAGTTATGCACATCGAAATCAGACGTTGGAAGATTCTCCTCTTTGGCTGTGGAGGAATGACACCTGCGAAGAAGAAAAGACTGAAACACAGAAAAATGTTAGTAAAAGGATATGGTGGGCTGTCAGGCGAACGCTCGATCCCGGAAGTATGAAGACTTCCTAGAAGGATATCAACCCACTGATAAAAAAGCAGAATATTTGACGAAAGTAGATAATGAAAGAGAAAATGACAAAAATAAATGACAGAAAATAAAACGCATACCTGATATGCAGCGCTGTTCTGCACAATCACCGGCGTCGGTCTCTGTGGTGCTGGTGTCAGTCTGGGAAGGTGCCGATGTCGGTTGAGGTGCCGTCGTCGGTCGGGGTAGTGACCGGCGTCGGTAGGGGCAGGTTCTAGACAAAATCTAGGCGAGTTACAGAAGGTCTGGGAGAGTCGGGACAGGGTCTTGACAAGTTTAGGATAGTGTCTGATGGAATCAAGATAAGGTCAGGATAGGGTCTGGACAAGGTAAGGTCAGGTTTGGACAGAGTCTGAGGGTTTTAGTCAAGTCTGGACTGAGTTATGGATTCGGATAGTGGGCAGGGATGTAAAGGAGAAAGAAGATTCGGGATGACATAAATAATGAACAAAGAATAATCAGAAAGAAATGAAAATAAACAAAGAAAATACTTACCTGCCATAAGACGTGATGAAAGCCATAGTCGAAGTTGTTGAAGTGTCTGTGCAGTGTCGGATTGAAGCGAATGCTGGAGTTGGTGGATGCTGGAGTTAGTTGATCGTGAGAGTGTTGATTGCCAGAGTCTGTGGATGTCAGAGTTCGCAGGTCGATTGAATGATTGATCGGTTTGATTCAAAAAATGGTTGATTAGCCTTCAGGATTGATCAGCGGATGCTGATGAAGGTGAGGGACGGTTCGAGAGATGGTTCGATAACCGTTTTAGGAAACTGATCGAGAACTGAATGGTAACTGATAATGGATAATGGTAAGGTGACCGATGTCGGCAGGATTGCCGACGTCGGCCGATAAGTGACCGACGTCGGCGACATCGGCCGGGTAAAGACCGTCGTCGGCAGATGCACAATGGGGATAGAGTCTAGCTTTAGCTCTATGCTCATTTTTACATGCTGCGAGGGTCAAGGTTGGTGGAACAAGTGATCAACAAGGGTTAAATAGGCGAAGAAGAATAAAACAGGGGATGACCAGGGGAGTTGACACGATTTCGGTGTCTACAGGTTGAACACCTAAATCATGGAATCATACAAAACACTCCAGTAAAAATCATATTCATAACTTGTAACATCCCCAATAATATTCATTTTTAATTTTAAAAAAGGGATATACCTCTCTATTTTGTCTTATAGGTCAGTCAGTCTAGGAATATCATAATTTGGCAAACTAACCTAATGAGTGTAGGATGGGAAAGAGACTTGATGTGAAGCTCTAGGGACCTCAATAAACATATTATGAGGTGTATATAAGTAAATTAAAGGGTAATAAACAATAGATCAAGCTCATACTCCTCAAATTACCCATTTTCCCATTGTATATAGTGTAATTAGATAAGGTTTGTACTAGGTCTTACTAGTGAATGAGAGAATTTGATGAAGTAAAGTGTTTGAAATGTTATTTAATGGTATTATAAGCACAAATTGGATGTAAATATTCATAATATACCAATAAAACCATGAGGTACCAATCCTAATATCCAAATCCATTAAGGTGCCTAGTAAACCTGTTGGGCTTTGAGAAGGCCTAATTCCAAATGGTAGTCCATCTTCACTTTTGACTCTTTGTAGACTACCAAAATGATTGAGGCATGATTTTTAAGTCACAATATAGGTATTATAACTTTTGGAGTGTAGATGAGACATCAGGAGAGCCATCCTTGAGCTCAAATCACTCACACTAATGCAAAATTAGAAGGGTAAGTTTGATACTACAAATTTTGGCACTCACATCTACTTAAGGATTTGCATGGGAGAAAAATGGTTTTTGAGGAGTTATATAGGGTCCATAGAAATAAGTTTCTGGAATTGATTTGAAACATGAATGTGAAATATTTATGAATAATGGTTAAGAGAAGAAAATATCTAAAACCCTTGAACGAACTCAATGGAACAAACAAGCTTGGAGAGCCACCCAAATGAAATAGTTTTTTAATTAAAGATATTGTATCATGGAGAAGACTCACTTAGAATCCTCCCATGTAGATGAGATATATATAATTGTATGGATATCATGTAAAACAATTTTTTTCTCACCATTTCATGTATTTTACAACTTCTAGAGAAGATATAAATATGAAATCAAGTTTGAAAGGATGATTAGTAATTTTTATAACTTCTTAATTTCATTTATTTATAATTAAAAACTTATAAGTGTCCAAACTAGAGCTCTCCTTTAATCTATTCAAAGCTAATGTAGTGAACAAAAGGGTGAAAAATGTGTAAACCTCAAGTGAATGTCTTTTTAAAGTGTATCTAGGAAGTATAAGGATGTGTATAGTATTTCCAAGTGTTTTAACTCCATCATAAATATTTTCATGGGAAACAAAATACAATTTTGAGGTGTAGTGTGAGGGGTGATAGAAAAGAGGAGTTTTCAAACTATAGGTAGTGATGGCTTCCTTCTAGGAGTTTTTAGATGATTGGGATCATAACCAATACATAGAATTGTGCCTAAATTCCTTCCCTCTTATCCCAATCATCATACCTATCCCTAGTTAGTGGTGGGATGTTCAAATAGGTCCAAATGATGAAGTTAATTTTTTGAGCTAAGACTAAGAGTTTTATGCCACTTTTCACTAGTTTCATGATTTGTATAGACATTTGGACCTCTTAACATTGCATGGTTATTTTCACATCTCTTTATCATGAAATTTTAACCTATTTTCTTATATTGACACATGTCTAAGTGACCTTTGGACTTCATTTTCCATGTTTCTATCTCAAAGGATATAAATATTCACTATTTTAGATCTTTTGAATAACCTCCATTGGTTAATGGGAAAACCCTAAAAAAAATTTACTTTAATGACTCTTGAAGGAATAAAGAAGTGATTTTTTATACTAACATTCTTTTTAGTTGAGTGTTAGTGTTGACACAATGGATTTCACCCGGGGCAAGGAGGTTGAGCTCCTGCCTTCCACATGCAACAATGGAAACTCCCCTCTCACTTGTGGGACTGGCGAAGCTAGAGTGAAGAGTCTCTAGGTAAGTGCTAGCTCCCTTTGATGCATCTGATTTGTTTCAATAAGTGTTAATGTGTGTGTGTGTGTGTGTGTGTGTGTGTGTGTGTGTGTGTGTGTGTGTGTGTGTGTGTGTGTGTGTGTGTGTAATGGGGGGAAAGGGATAAATATTGTAGGAAAACAAACTACTCTAAAGGAGGTGATGCACCAAAATAAACTGACCTTCTCACACTCCCACTTAAAATTAGACAAACACATACATACACTTCAAACTAGCAAAAGGACCAGGCTAGAAGAAACTTGGCAGGGAGGTTTTAATGGAAAATATAGAAAATAGAGATTCACCAAAGGTGTTGTGAAATGCACACTGTATAGTAATTTCTTCTATTTATGCACTTCAAAATATAGCTCTCCTTGTTAGTTGTAGAAATGGCACCTTATAGACACCAGGTATGTTGGTGTTGACCCTGTGGAAGCATCAAGAAGAAATGACTAAACACAAACTAACACTCAGACATACACAGAGATATCTAACCATGATAGAGGTAAAAAATGTGTTTACTAATTTAGGTGAAAATTTGTCAGGGCTACACCTTACAAATGTGGAAGATCATTTCTCAAAGACAAGTCTCCAACATATAGAAGAGGAAAGGAGGCCTTTTGGCACCCTTTTTACAGGTGACCCATGTGCCTTATGAGCATCAAGAAGAGCAAGCCACTTAACAATCAATGTTGTGTTAGCCCTAGCTCTAACTTCAAGTGTTTTTTGACACAGGCTATGCCATTTCCCCATTAACTAAGATTGCTCCTTGAATGCACCTATGTGATTTATCTGCTCATAAATGTGAAATGAAGAAAATGGGTCACACAATTGGCCATTTACACCTTTTAATGGTCAATTCATAGACACTATTTCACCTACTAGAGTAATTTCTTGAATCAATGCCTCCCATCACCACTTAGACTATCTACCTGCTCCTACACTTGGAACTTTTGTCTTTTCCCTACCTTGTCTCTTTCTAGTTCTTTCGGCCCTCAGGCTATCTCTATGTGGGTCACTGCATTCTTTGGGCTCCTTTCATGGTTGGCACTTGGGCATTAAGAAACAACTTTTTTAATAACTTAAAATTGACATTCTTGCACTCATCATCGCTTGGAAACCAATGGCTAGTTTGCCTTCTTAAGGTTGATGTCTTTCAGGACGTCACCGTCCTTGGCAATTTCCTTCAGGCTTTTCTGCTTAGTTCCTTTTCTATGGGTTCCCTTCTTAGTTTTGGACTTTCCTATAGACAAAAGTCCATGGGAATTGGCCATTTGGCTTTCTTGGGTTCTTTGGCTTTAGGCCTTTTCCCTGTGAACAAAAGTCTGTGAGATTTAGCTGCCTCTAAATTTCTTCACTTCAGTATTCGCTTAAGTCTTTCAAGCAGCCCCTCCAAATTCTATGGGCTTTCCTCCTTTGTGGCCTCTTTGAAGTGCCTTTTCCCTCTGTAAGGATTATTGAACTTGGACTTCCCTCTGTAAGGGCTCCTACCCTTTGGCTTTGGGGGGCACCTCGATGAACCGACCCTTTGAACCAATCGCGTTAAACTAGGTGTTGAACTAGTTTAATAGTTTAACACTACATGATGAGTCAATTGGACCAAGCCTTTGAACTTTTCTCACTCACCTTATCCATTATACCTATGTGTTAAAGTAGGGTGTTAAACCAAGTGATTGAACTAATGCGTTGAACCAAGCGATTGAACCGGTTCAACAATTTAATGTTGCACGCTGATTGTTGAGCCAAAGCTATTGAACTCTTTGTTGAACCAAAGTGATGAACTTGAAGATTGAACCCAAACTTGAAGTTGAAGTGATAGACTTGAAATGATGAGCTAAGGCCTAAAACAAGGCTGATTGAATTGTCGATTAAATTAAACCATTGAACTAGTCTATTGAACTTTGCCGATTGAACTCTACATTAAACCAAAGTTTTGAATCAAAGATGATTGAACTGTCAATTAAAATAATGTTGTGAACTGAAGCAATGGTTTAATTGGTTTGAAGATGCCAACCTTCCTTGCAAATTTTCTTTAGATGAAGGCCCAAAAGATCCTTGTAAACCCTAGCAATTTTTGAACTAATTTCTCATCTGCCAAGGATTTCACCTGTTGAGTCTATAGAAAATGAAGCTTAACAAAGTCCATAGAAATGGGCCTGCAGAGTTCATAGAAATTCTTGGACTTATTCAAAATCAAAAGAATTAGCCTTAAATAGTAGGGGAAGAAGGGGACTGATTTTTTGCCCTGATGGGTAAATAATGGTCAACAAATTGGCAACTCCTAGGGGAAGCATACCTGCTCTACTTAGAAACCAGTTGCTTTAAAAATCCATTAGGCATGAGGTCAGATTTTAAATTTAAAATCAGCAACAACCTCGATAATTCTTATAATCAATCATGAAGATTTACCTTAAAGGAGATGAAAACACACATAAAGCTAAGAAAACTACTTGTGCAAACAATAATTAGGGAAAATAGGGAAAGAAAAATAAAAGCAACCTACTATATATAGCTAACCAGGTATTTCTGATTCCCTCTTGGATTAAAGGGAAAAATTCTAATGTCTCCTTCATCTGACACACCTAGTATCGATAATGGATCCCATAAGGAAATATTTATGTGTAGCTCCTTCGCCTGGTCTACCATGTTGATTCAAGGATTGCTCCATTCCATATTTTATTTGGGGTCACTTGCAGCCTTCTGAGGCATAGGCTAGGGAGCTGAATGTACGATCGGTGACCTAAAATTTGGGAATTTTTGGTTCACCTGTGGTGGAAGAGATGGTGTGGACATTTGAATAGCTACTTGAGTTTCTTCCATAGCTCTCCCTTTGGATCTTGTGTTGGCTACAACACAGTCAACCTGATTGTCTACAGCACCCACATAATTGATCATACATAACTCACCTTCCAAGTGGTTCATAAGACTAGAGTCAGGCTAACTCTAACTATTGCTTATGTTGGGTTACATTAGAGCTTTGAAGACCTAGGGGTGAGTGGCTACATGATCATCTTACACATTTGGGTAATAACCCATCATCTCATTCATATAAATGGCCTACTCCTGACCATATCCCATGGTTGAACAACTTGGTTATTCCTATACCCAATTGTTTTAAATGGGCACCATAGCTTTAGATGATGAATGAGCACTTAGGTTGTAGCCTTAGAAAGGTCTAGTCTAAGTAAGCTGACCTTATCCTTGACTGTAATTTTGGAAAGGGGGTTTTGTAGCTTGATCGTACTACTGGTATCCTTGGTTTGGTCTGTTGCTTTGATTTTGTTGCCTTTTAAGAGCTACAAGTTCCTTCGACATACTCTACAATAGACTCTTAACTTCATGAAGCTCATTCGATGGAGTAACAACTAGTTTCTCTATGCTAGGTAGAAGAGCTAATGTGGGAATAACATCCTAAATTAGAGGTAGCATTTCTTGGAAAAGTGGCATGTGGGGTCTATGGGCTATTTTCCCAGCTTGTATTAAGCAATTTTTAGCTGCTATGGCTACGTCAGAGGCAAAAAGTAGCACATGCCCTCCCATGGATTGTATCATCACAGTAATATCACTATTTAATGCCCTTAAATAATACAGGAAAGCATAGCTATTAGTCGATCTTACTAGAATGGGGATTCTATCCCAAGTCTTCTAAAACCACGTGTTGAAATCCTACATATATTCGTGTGGGGCTCTTTTTATGGTCATCAGCTACTTAGCAAGTGAGAGGTCATCACTCTTTTCCCCAAAATGGTCTATCAACTAAGTACCTAATTCATTCCAAGAATGGATTGAATTTATAGGCAAAGTCCCATACCAGTCAAGAGCTTTGCCCTTGAGAGACAATGCCAACAATCTAATTGCGACATTTTCCTCTATGACATTATGAATATTACAGAGGTTAGCAATGTTCTTAATGTGATTGATGACTTAATGAGCATCTCTCCATCAAAAGAAGGCACATTTTTGAGGGCTGCTCCTGGGATTGGGTCATAATGTGGGAGATTCAAGGGGCCTCCACCATGAAAAGCCATAAAAGGTAATGCTATAGCTGGGTTGGGATGTAACTATGGCTCTACTATGTATGTGTCCCTTACAATAGGTCTGGGAGGGTGGTTTGTTGAATAAAGATGGGTCTTCTCAAACCTCAGTCTTTTTGCTGAGTTCAAAGCCAACTCAATGAAATTGAAAGGAAATGCCCTTAGAAGTAGACCGTGTGGTGACTTTAGGCATAGGAAGTCAAAATTGGTCTTTGATTGGAAAACTGAAGCTTTGGTAGTGGAGTCACCAAATGTTGGAAATATTTGATTTGTTTTAACAAAACCAACATCAATCCTAAAACCTTACTCAGTGTATGACTATGTCCCATCGGGTGTGCCAAAAACTATTGATGCAGTGGATTTCACCTGGGGTAAGGAGGTTGAGCTCTTACCTTCCACAAGCAAAAATGGAAACTCCCCTCTCACCTATGGGACATGAAGCTGGAGGGGAGAGTCTCTAGGTAAGGGCTAGCTCCCTTTGATGCATCTAATTTATTTCAATAAGTGTTAACATACATACATACATACATATTTATATATATATATACATATATATATATACATATATATATATATACATACATATATATATATATATAGTAGGGGAAAAGGGAGAAAGATTGCAGGAAAATAAACTACTCTAAAGGAGGTGATGCACCAAAATAAACTAACCTTCTCACACTCCCACTTAAAATTAGATAGACAAATACATACACTTCAAATTGGTAGAAGGACCAGGCTGCAAGAAACTTGGCAAGGAGGCTTTAATGGAAAATACAAAAAATAGAGATTCACCAAAGGTGGTGTGAAATGCACACTGTATAGTAATTTCTTTTGTTTTTGCACTTCTAAATATATCTCTCCTTGTCACCTGCAGAAATGGCACCTTATAGACACCAAGTATGTTGGTGTTGAACTTTTGGAAGCATCAAGAAGTAATGACTAAACACAAACTAACACTCAGACATACACAGAGATATCTAACCAAGATAGAGTTAAAAAATGCATTTATTTATTCAAGAGAAAATTTGTTAGGGCTACACCTTACTAATGTGGAAGATCATTTCTCAAAGACAAGTCTCTGATATATAGAAGAAGAAAGGAGGCCTTTTGGTGCACTTTTTACAAGTGACCCATGTGCCTTACGAGCATCAGGAAGAGTAAGCTACTTAAACATCAATGTTGTGTTGGCCCTAGCTCTAACTTTAGGCATTTTTTGACACAGGTTTCACCATTTCCCCATTAACCAAGATTTCTCCTTGAATGCACCTACGTGATTGTCTACTCATAAATGTGAAATGAAGAAAATGGGTCGCATGGTTGGCTATTTTCACCTTCTAATGGTTAATTCACAGACACTATTTCACCTACTATAGTAATTTCTTGAATCAATGCCTTCCTTCACCACTTAGACTATCTGCCTGCTCCAATACTTGGCACTTTTGTCTTTTCCCTACCTTGTCTCTTTCTAGCTCTTTTGGCCCTTGGGCTATCTCTGTGCAGGTCACTATATTCCTTAAGATCCTTTCATGGTTAGCACTTTGGCATTAAAAAAACAATGGCTTTTTTACTGGCTTAAAATTGATGTTCACACACCTATCATCACTTGGAAACCAATGGCTAGTTTGCCTTCTTAAGGTTGACAGCTTTCAAGACGTCACCATCCTTGGCAATTTCCTTCAGGCTTTTCTACTTAGTTCCTTTTCTATAGGTTCCCTTCTTAGTTTCAGACTTTCCCATGGACAAAATTCCATGAGAATTGGCCGTTTGGCTTCCCTAGGTTTTATAGCTTAGGGCTTTTTCCCCACAAATAAAAGTCCACAGGAATTGGCTGACTCCAAATTTCTTTGCTTTAGTCTTTGCTTAAGTCTTTCAGGTAGCCCCTCCAAATTCTATGGGCTTTCCTCCTTTATGTCCTCTTTGAAGTGCCTTTTCCCTCTACAAGGGCTTATTAAACTTGGACTTCCCTCTGCAAGGAATCTTACCTTTTGACTTTGTGGGGCACCTCATTGAACTGACCCTTTAAACCAATCACGTTGAATTGGGCGTTGAATCGGTTCAATGGTTCAACATTACACACTGAGCCAATTGGACCAAGCCTTTGAGCTTTTCTCTCTCACCTTAGTCATTGTACCTACACATTAAACTGGCGCATTGAACTAAGTGATTGAACCAATGCGTTGAACCAAGCAATTGAACTGATTCAACAGTTTAATACTGTGTATTGATTATTGAGCCAAGGCCATTAAACTCTTTGTTGAACCAAAGCGATGAACTTGAAGATTGAACCTAGGCTTGAATTTAAGGTGACAGACTTGAAATGATGAGCCAAGGCTTAAAAATAGGTTGATTAAACTATTGATTGAATTAAACTAGTGAACTAGTCTGTTGAACTTTGTCGATTGAACTCTGTGTTAAACCAAAGTTTTGAATCAAAGCTGATTGAACTGCCGATTAAACCAAGGCTGTGAACTGAAGTGATGGTTCAATGGTTTGAGGATGCCAACCTTCCTTGCAAATTTTCTTTAGATGAAGTCCTAAAAGAGCCTTGTAAACCCCAACACTTTTTAAACTGATTTCTCATCTGCCAAGGATTTCACCTACTGAGTCTGTAGAAAACCAAGCTCTATAGAGTCTGTAGAAATGGACCTGTAGAGTCCGTAGAAATTATTGGACTTGTGCAAAATCAAAAAATGAATTGGACTTAAACAACAGGGGAAGAAGGGTACTGATTTTTTGCCCTGTTGGGCAAAAAATGGTTAACAGTTAGTATAATCTTATTGGTCTTGTCTAGTAGAAGATTATCTTTTCTAGCATGTTATCCTTGATTGTTGACCAAATGTACATATGAGAAATTGTTACAAGTCTTTTTTAGTGTTATTCTATAATTTTATAGGTTTATTAAAAGTGGTTCATGATTTTATACCATAAATTAATCCTTAATTACCCTCTTAAGCATCAAAAATGCCTTTTGGACCTAGCTTATGAAACCTTGATTTGATAATGCAACTTGAATTATGAGTTTTGTGTAAAAGAAGTCTTGTTTGACTCTAAGTTGTAAAATTTTAGTAAATAGGAGGAAATATAATATTGTGTAATCACCCTTTTTATCTTTCTTATTTTTTTTCTTAACCTTCTTTATCCAAAGTTTATAGGCAGGAAAGTTATTCAAAGAATGTATCAAGGGAACTAACCCTTCTAGAGATTTATCTAAAATAATTTTCACCCACAACAAGAAATATGTTTCCATTTTTCCACTTAGATGAGGAGAGATAAACATCTTGTCAAGAGGTGTAAATCCAAGTGATAATATTTTTTGGCACACCTGATGGGATTTTGTCTTAGAAGATTATCTAAGATTGGTGTTGGTCTTGGCATATTTGTATCTACAACAAAACCTACATTCAGTTTTTGTTGACTTCAATAAAGTTTTAAAATATTTGGTTAGTGATCAGTCCCTAATTTCCATGCCAAAGGTGACCACTAATTTTCATACTAAAGGTATACCTTTCAAGTTTGTGTAATTGCCTTTGTATTCTACTTGAAAGTTTAGGTTTGTGAATACTCATCCTTGTTCAAGAGATTTGGTGTTTAAGAAGTCCAAATTCATAATAATATCAACCTATAACACCCATATTATACATTTCAAGATGGATAGGAACCAAATTTTTGTAGCCTTCACTAGATCATCTCCTTTGAATCTTGCCCAATATGACCAAATTTTATGAGTAGCCCTTAAAAGTTTTAAATATTTTAGTGGAGATAGTCCTATTAATACCATTAAACACATTATAAACATAGAATAAAATTTCATATCCAAAATATTACCCAAGATAATGTGGCTATTAGGTTAATGGCATTGTCTTTTAAAGGTAAATCTTTTGATTGGTATGGGACTCTACCTAAAAATTCTATTGGTTCATGAGATGAACTAAGAGATCTATTGACTAAGAGGTTTGGAGAGAGAATTGATCATATATCTCTAGCTAAGTAATTGACCACTATTAAGAGAGCACCACAAGAGTTTATGCAATATTTTAACACTAGATTTTTAAAAACATGAGATAGAATCCTAGCCCTTGTGAGACCTACTCTAAACTATGCCTTCTTGTACTATTTAAAAGCATTGAATAGTGATGTAGCCATGGTGATCTAATAAATGGGTGGGAATACACTCCCTACTGACTATGAGATATCCATAAATGATGAGAATTGTATTATTTAAGTAGGTAATATTACTCTTAGGCCACCAATGCCATTGTTCCCTGATTTACACCATCCTAGTCGAGTTGCATTACCTACCTCGGCTCCTTTGCCTAGTTAAGAAAATTCTACCATTGCTCCCACAAATGAGATTCATGAAGTCAAGATTTTGATCCAAAGTTTCACCAATGAATTATTTTCCATCAGAGGGATACAAACTCAAATTTATAGACCTTATTAACCTTATAATTATTTTGGATAAGGAAATAGACCACCTTTTCAAGGTAATGCTCAAGGAAAAGGTCAACTCACTCAAGTTAGACCTTACCAAAGTTATAATCCTAATGCTACCTCTTCTTCCAAAGATCTTATTCTCACTAAAAATAATTTTGTTCAATAATAACCATGTTATCCCTCCTAGGACCAAAATCAATTCCATGTTGCATATGATAATTAAATGCCTAGTCAAGACATGACAATGGAAGGTAATCAAGCATCTCAAGTTCCCACTTTTGAGATGCCAATACAAAATGGAATGAAAATTGTAATGGAGAGTGGACAAACACAATCTGGTTCTACTCTCATAAATCATTTCAAGTGATATTTTTGTGCCAACATCTCCAATAGTGGGTGTGTTTAATCTAGCTCCTAAAGTGCCAAAATATTAGAGGTTTTAGAATGTAAGGCCTATTCTTACACATCCACCTCCACAAGATACGCCATAGAGTACTAGTGCTTCCAAATAAACTTCCAAGGTGAGTAAAACTTATAAAAATGTTGTGGACTACATAAATAGGTTGCATATGAATATTTTAGCATGGGATTAACTAATAATTCTTGGACAAAAACACATGCTTCAAAATGAATTCCAAGGATTTGGTAAGCAACTTATACCAACTATGAATGAGAATATTGTCTTGGTGAATGGGACTAAGTCCATTAATTTACAAGTAAATAAGATTGATAAAAATCCTCCTTTATACCTATCTCTAATAAATGGTTATTTGTTAGTTCATAATTTCATCATAAATAGTGGGGCTTGTAATTTAGTTACGCCCAAGTGTATAGTAGATAAACTAGGCCTCAAGTATGAGCCAATAGTTAAAGGAGTTTACAATTAGATGAATCAGCAATAAAGACCTTGGGAGTAGTTAAGGATATTAACTTTATTTTTCATTGTTTTCCTACCTTTTCCATTCCTCATATGTGCTTGTGGTATATTTACCTCCATACTTTGTTCTTTGTTTGTCAAGAGAGTTTATAGCTAAGATAGGTGGATACTTGGTAGCTAATTGGTCCTCCATGGTTTTTATGTCAAAATATGTTACCGAGGTGAAGATTAGATTAGAACCTATCCATCACAATCACTTGGATCCTTATATGTCTAAAGTGATAAATGTCAATTATTCCATTATTGATGAGGAAGAGATTCGCTTAGATCAATCTCCAACATCTTCTATTGAAGGAGTTTCTAATTTATACTTAGATGAATGGGAAGATGAACATTATGAGCATGATCCTTACAAATTCATAAAGGAGGTTGGTCCTAGAGTGTTAGCAAATTATTCTCACTAAAAATAATTTTGATGTCTTTGCATGGGAATATAGAGATTTGAAGGGCTTTGATCCAAACCTAGCTCAACATACCATAGAGATATATGAGAATGGTAAGCCCATCAATAAAATATGAAGGAAAATCAATCCTAATATTCAACCTCTTATGAACAAAGAGCTTAATAAGTTGATTGTGTCCAAAATCATCTTTCCCATTAAGAATTCATTTCGGTTAGCAAATTTAGTCCTTGTTAGGAAGAAGAATGGAGAAATCAGGTTGTGTATTGATTTTAGGAACTTTAATAGAGTTTAATTAAAGGACCATTATCCTTTTCCCTCCTTGGAACAATTTTTTCAAGTTGTGGTGGGTAGTGAAAGGTTTTCTCTCCTTGATGGGTGTTTTGGGTATAATCAGATTTTGGTGAAGGAAAGTGACCAATATAAGACAACATTTATGACTAAATGGGGTACATATGCTTATAAAAAAATTCCTTTTGGATTGTCTAATTACGGAGCTACATTTCAACATGCAATGGATATATATTTTCAAGGACTAATAAATGACATTTTGTTGGTGTATCGTGATGACATCACAATTTTTTCTAAGGATGAAAAGGATCACTTGAATCACCTTAGGAAGATTTTTGAGAGATGTAGAGAGTTTGGAATCTCTCTCAACACAAAGAAATGTGTGTTTGTTATTCATGAAGGCAAACTTTTAGGACACATTGTCTCCAAGGAGCTCTTACACATAGATTCTAAAAGAGTGAGTCCAATCTTGGCATTGGCTTTGCCCAAACACAAGAAAGGTTTCCAAAGTTTCTTTGGGAAAACTAATTTCATAAGGAGGTTCATTCTTGATTATTCTAGTTTTGTTAAGCCTCTAACCTCAATTCTAATAAATCATGAAGTGTTCACTTGGATAAAAAGAAGGAAGGAGAGTTTTGAAGAGATTAAACAAGCCATTTCTCAATCTCAAACTCTTTCAAGTCCTAATTTCCCAAAGGAATTCAACTTATATATGTTTGGAAATGATGAGGTAATTTTTTCCATGCTTACTCAATTTAATAAAGAGAAATTAGAGCATCATATTGCCTTCTCTAGTCAAGTATTAGATGGTTATGAGGTAAGATAAACCTATGTTGAGAATCAAGTACTTTCAGTTGTTAGAAGTTTAAAGAAGTTTAGGCACATGTTAAATAAAAATAAGATTCACATATTATTACCTTATCATAGTTTCAAAGAATTACTTTTGATTAGAGATTTGAATGAGAAAAGGGTTGGTTGGATCAAAAAATTGTTGTATTATGATGTATAAATCAAGACAACGAAGCTAGTGAAAGGGAAAGGGGTATGTGAGTATCTTGCCTTAGATTTGAAGGAAAAAATGGAGGTTGTTTTATCAATTCATGATGAACCTATGATAGTTTCATCCTCATCAATAAGGAGTTAGGCACAAGATATGATCCAAAAGACCTTGAAAAAAGGATGTACTTTACATTACAATCCATTCCTTATGTACTTGTTGATGGAGTGTTGTTTAGGAAGAACTTCTAAGGTGTGTTGTTAAGGTGTGTTCAAAAAATCAATTTGAGAATATATTGTTTGAGTTTCATGATGGAATAGCTGGTGGTCACTTTGCTCCAAGAACCATAGCTAATAAGATTATGAGGGTTGCATACATTTGGCCTAGTTTGTTCAAAGACACCCATGCTTGGGTAAGGAAGTGTCCAAAATGTGCTCTCTTTGATGGTAAATAGAATCTTGTTGCCTTAACTCTTCATCCAATTTAAGTTGACCAACCCATTAGGAAATGGGGTCTAGATTTCATAGGCCTAATCAAGCCACCTTCTATTGCTGGACATAAGTGGATGTTGACTACTATAGATTACTTTAAAATATGGGTGGAGGATATTTCCCTTAAGAAAGCAAAATAATGTTCAATTCTAGACTTCTATGAAGTCATAGTGACTAGGTTTGGGGCTCCTTCAATAATAATTTTAGATAATACATTGGCTTTTCTTGGAACAAAGAAAAGTGAGTGGGAATTGAAACTTGAAATCTATCTTAGTACCTCTTCCAACTATTATCCATAAGGGAATGGGCTCATTGAGTTCACCAGTAAGGATCTAATTAGGATCATTAAGAGGATAATGGAGGATAACCAAAGGACTTGGCATTCCAAGTTGAAGATAGCTCTTTGGGTTGATGGGATCACCCCAAAAAGAACCATTGGAAACTCACCATACACACTTTTTTATGGGAGAGAAGCTAGAATACCTATTTCACTTGAACTACCAGCCTTGACTCTCACTTATTAGATAGATTTGATCGAAAATGAGAGCATGAAAGTTAGGTTATGTGAGTTGATGGAACTTAATGAGAAAAGAGACCAAGCTATGCAAACTATGAGAGCTCACCAAGATTAAAAAAGACATACTTTGATAATAAATCCATTCTAAAAAGTTTCAAATAGGGAGACATTGTTCTAAAGTGGGATAAAGATAGGGCTAAACCTAGAAGACACACAAAGTTTGATGCTTTGTGGAGTGGCCCATATGTTATCATCCAATGCAAGTAACACAATGATTTCCAACTCTCAAAGTTGGATGGAGAGGAGATTCATATCCTAGTAAATGGGATATATCTCAAACATTGCTACTAAGGTTATCCTCTTTCCTTATACATAATTTATGATTTCCTTAATTTCCCTAAGTGTTTGTGCACATGTGTGAGTTGGTTTGATGTCTTGCTTTGTCTTTGGTTTGGCATGTTATGATTTTTTTATCGTGTGTTTTAGGAAATTACTTGCTAGTTGTCTTTAATAATCCATTGACTCCATTGACCCATTATAGGATAAGGATATTGGTCATTAGTGTAGCAGGCATACTACCCCTATGAGTCACTATTTTGTTGACCAAGTTTGACTTTTAGGTCAAACTTGGACCCATATAGATAAAAAAATGTTTTCTTAGATGATATAGGGACCTAAATCTATTTTCATGGGGAGTAGTATATGACATTTGATGTTATTCAATGCAATTTTAGCCTTGGTCTTAGTTACATTAGTCAATTTATAATTTTTGGGTCATTTTATGTGATTTTAAGGGTCATTAAGGCAAGTGGCATGGTTCCCAAAGTGACTAGGTGTCATATTTTCATTTTAAACTTATAATCTACTATTATGAATGTCATGGATGTGAGTCAGATCAAAATGTTGCATGTTTTCTAACTAAAATTATATGAATTAGTTGAAAAAGGGAGAAAATGACACTTATACAACACACTGGGAAGTGTGTCACATGGGGAAGATTGTGGAGGGTATCCTTACCTTCATAAAACTCACTTAAAAGTTTGGTTATTTTTTGATATGCCATTTTTATGCCAAAACTATTCTAAATACTTCTTGCTTTTTTGAATAGACTAAAGTGACCTTCAAGTTTTTGCTCAGTATCGACATTACAAGTAGTTTCCAAAAAATGATTTTGGGATGTTGTTTTAAACTATGATACCTTAATTTTAATATATTTATTTTCAATATTTGTCAACTTTAATTTATGAACCATTTCTAAGAAGTTGATTGTGTAGTTTTGCTAGCTCTTTCCTACTATAGGTTTTGCTTCATTTTGGCGAAATCCATATGAAAAAATTGATGATGTTAGCTCCAAATGATTTCAGATTACTTATCAGATGGTATCTATTATTGGTTTCATTATTCAAGATTTTTATATGAACAAATTTTTCTTTAATGCAATAAGGTGTCGCCATGTGTAGTTTCAGTTGGAGTGATTCAATTTCTTGAGTGTCTCTCTCATGTAGGTGTCTCATTCAACTAGGAAAGAGTGTTATATAAGTATATTGGTCATGTTACCACCTTATTTCATGTTTATGTTCACCATGTTACTTATTCTTTTTCACCCAAGCTTGTTTGCCTTCATTGTCAACTCTTTGCACAATTTTAGTGTTTATCGCATGCATAAGCTTACCCATACTATCTATGAAGTGGTAGTAGAAGTGTATTAGATTATCTAGGAATTTAGGAGTTGAAAGAATTTATTTTTAATTCTTTGGGAGGTGTAATTTTAACTATATGCTCATATTCCATATCAAGGTAATCATTTGGTGCCTCTGTCTACTATTTTCCACATATATTCAAGTGTTTTCATGTTGGAAAGGGTGTTTTGGAATTTAGTTCCAAGGTGAAAATAATGTTAATCAAGTGTTTTATGAATTATAATTAATTTTGAGCTGTTTTGAAGCTTTTCACCATCATTTTTTACCTCAATTCCATACTATACTTGCATAACTAGCCCAAACAACCATTTATAGACCTCTGTTAATGTCATACTAATGTATACATAAATGGATGTGTGTTTCAACTTATTGAAATCATTTGGGGTGTACTAATAATTTTTGAATAAAGGATTTAAAGTCTATATTAACTCATGATTTTAGGTGGTTAATACTCAACCCACTCTTTGCCTATCAAATCACCCACCTATAGGTGGCTGAGTAGGGGGTTGGAGTGTTGCATAGAAGGGTTAAACCAATGTCACACTTCCTTTTCATTTCAATAAAAATAAAGCCTTGATAGACTCATATAAATCTCCAAGAAGGAAAAAATAGACATGGAATCCTATTTTAAAGTCAAGATTGAGTTTTGTGATCAAATCCCTAAAAGTGCAAGACATAGGTCAGGAGGTTTTTGTGAACCTTCCATGACATGTTTCCTAAGGTTTCCAAAGTGGATAAATAGATAAATCTTGCAGACTTTTGTATAGATATGCAAAATTCAAAGTTTTAAGGAGGAAGATATAGTGGAATATCATTTTTAAATGACTCAAACATTATTCCAAACATACTGAATTATTGTAATGATATTTATAGGCCTATAGTAGTGTATAGCCTTGTATTACCTCAAGGAGAAATATTGAGTATAACCTCATAAATGGGATGGCTAGACTGATATAAAGAGGAAAAATTAATTAAATTAATCAATAAATAGTTGACATAAAGTATGTACACCCCAAAACCTTCTATAGTTGTCCCCTATATGGATAATGTGCACCTACATGTAAAAGGAAGCATGTGTCTCAGTCATGGGTCAAGAATCTCAATTTTTGAGCCCAAAAAGAGAGATGAAGTGAGAAAAATGTATGAGAATATGAAAAGTGTATATTATTCTCATATTATAGTGTGAGGAACATTATATAACTATAGCCAACCTCATTAGATCCCATGAAATGTACAAATAAATTAGAAAACATGGTTATCTCAGTCAACATCTTGAGAAGGCCCAGTTTGAAGTCAAAGTACATAGGTAGGGTTGAGAAGTGTAACATGACAAACCTAATAAATAAATACCTTATCCATTAATGTAATGAGCTTAATTATCTCTAGGCAAGGCAAACAAACCCATAGGTAGAGGTAAAATATGGGTGTCTCAGTCTAACAATAGGTTATGAGATAGTGACCCCAATCTAAATTCCCTATTGATTATTTAACATTATTAAAAGATGAATAAAATAAAACCATGAAATATATGACCACTATGGAGTCAAGTTATATTTCCAAACACCATAATCAAGTTCTCATGATGTTGTTTTAACCTATAGGAAAGATCTAATAGGTAGTTTCTTAGTCTAGGAAAGGAAAGCCAAGTATTTAGGTTCAAGGAGAACATAAGACAAATATAAGGTATGAGAGGTTATAAATTTATCCTCATATTTCAATGAGAATATTTTCGAGGTTATAAATTTATCCTCATGTTTCAATGAGAATATTTTCATACTATGAGCTACCTCAATTGTAAATCAATGCACACCTACATGAATCAAAAATCATGTTTCTCACTCAGAACAATGCAGAGATTCAATCTTGGTACCAAAGTTCTTGAAAAGAGTTTGACATGGTGTACAATGCCTACATAATCTTAAAAATTATGATTATGGTCTACATAGACTCTTGTTCATAAAATATATGCTTACATAGGGTCCCAAGACCCTGTATATAGTCATAATAGGGTCTAAGTAAGTGAAGGCCAAGTGAAACATGGATTGTCTAGGGAAGAGGGAAAGGATTATCAAAAAATTAATGTTCATAATAGGATATTATGTGTATTTACATGCCAATTTTTTTGTAATATGATTTAATGCTTTCCCCATTTGGTTAAAGATAATAGTTTATACAAATGATTAGGAAACCCCTTTGCCCAATGAGAAAATATGAGGAATCCATAAAGTAAAAGTGTTTTGAATGGATTTAAAAGATCCATGAGAAATTTTTTATGGTGGGTATAATGTTCAAATATCCTAAAATCATGGTTTTAGCTTGGAGAGATCATCCATAGGAGGTTTTGAAAGAAATGCAGTAAAATAAAGTTTTCAGAGGCCTTTTTAATGCATTTTGAGATTGTTGAACACCTAAACCATGGAATAAAACAAGAAAATATAGTAAAAATCATAATAATAACTTTTAAAAACTCTAAAATTATTATTTTTTCCTTGGAAATAAGGGTTGTACCTCTCTATTTTATCTCAGAGGTCAGCTACTCTAGGAAAATTAAAATTTGTCAAAGTGACCTAATGAGCATGGAATGGGTAGGAAACTTGATGTGAAGATTTTGGGAACTCATTAAACATATGATGATGTTTATTGAAGGAAAATAAAGGATAATAATAAATAGATCAAGATTAGACTCCTCAAATTACCCATTTTACCTTTGCACACAATATAACTAGAGAAGGTTTCTACTAGATCAAGTTGGTGAATGAGAGAAGTTGACAAAGTAAAGTGATTTAAAGGGTATGTAGTGGTATTATAAGATAAAATGGGATGTAAATATTCCTAATAAACCAATAAAACTATGATTCACTAGTCCTAACATCCAAATCCATCAAGGTGACTAGTAAACCTATAAAACCTATAGTCCATAGTCACTTTCAACTCTTGGTAGACTATAAAAACTATTGAAGCTAGATTTTTAAGTCAAAATATAGGTGTGATAACTTGTGGAGTGTAGAGGAGACATCAGGAGAGCCATCCTTGAGCTCAAAACCACTCACACTAATGAAAAATTGGAAGGGCAAGTTTGATAAGACAAATTTTGGAGCTCACATCTGTGTAAAGGATCTACATGGGATAAAAAGGGTTTTAGAGGAGTTAGATAAGGTCCCTATAAATCAATTTGTGGAATTTGTTTGAAACTTAAACATGTAATCTTTATGAACAATGGTTAAAAGCAAAAATTATCTAAAACCCTTATAAAACCCTTTAATGAATTCGATGGAGAAAACAAGCTTGGAGAGCCACTAAAAATGGCGTAGTTTTGTAATGAAAGATATTGGATCATGGATAAGAATCAATCAAGATCCTCCCCATGTAGATGAGTTGTACGAAATTGTAAAGACAACATGCAAAATAGTGTTTTTCTCACCATTTCATGTATTTTGTACGTTTTAAAGAAGATCTGAAGATGAAATCAAGTTTGAAGCGAGGATTAAGCCTTTACAACTTCCTACAGTCATTTATAGCAAATTAAAAACTAAGTGTCCAAACTACAGCTCTCCTTTCATCTAGTCAAAGCTGCCATAGCGAACACAAGGGTGGAAAGTGTGGAAACCTCAAGTGGATGTTTTTTTAAGTGTATCTAGGTAGTCTAAGGCTATGTATATGTTGACCAAATTTGAATTTTAGTAAAATTGGGTCAAAACCTAAATTTATAAACTCTTAAAGTTTTCTACATGTTCTTATGTGGTCTCATATTGTTGTATACATCTTACTTATCCTTTCTCTAGCCTTGTTCTAAGCCCATTCTCCTTGTACTAGTGTAGTCAAACAAAGTCAAAGTTATTTAACCCTAGTAAAACATGGTAAAAGGATTAAATTGTGATAAAAATGTTCTAAGGTATTAATTTATATGTCTTAATATGTTCACAAGTCATTAATTTATCCTTTACTATGTTTCGTATGTCAAATATGCTTTTTGGTCATTTTTAAAGCCCATTTAATGACTTTTAGAGACTTTCAAGGAAGAATATTTGTTAAAAAGTTGGTTTTATCTATATAGGAGGTTATTAGATGTTAGGATAAATCAAATTTCAGTCCAAGAGGTAGTTATATGTAGAAAGATGTAGTTTCTCCTTGATTTTAAACCCTTTTTGGCACTTGTATGGACTTGGTGAGCTCATCTTCAGGTAAAAACATGAGTTATGTGACTTTTCAAATCCATAAAATAATTCCCATGCCTGGTGTGTGGATATAAAGCTAAAAAATTTAGCTAAAACTTCTATTTTTTCTTTCTTATCCTTGTAAGCCAAGGAAGATCAACTTTGAATGATTGGTGTGGGTCGTACAGTTGGAGTTGAGAGGAATGATATTGATGGGTGAAATTAATATAAGTTAGATTATATTTCATGTAAATATTTCTTAGATTTATATCTTCTCCTTTATGAATGATTGCTAATAACCTAGGTAACTTTTTATACACTTACAATCATGAGGGGTCTCTTTTTGAGCTAGTTTTAGAAAAGTTTGTTTTGGTTTGATGAGTTTGATGGTTTCATATGTTCTATAATGCCTCTCCATAGGTTTTCCATTTTTATTATTTATTTTTAAGTCTCATGAAGTTAGGAAACATCTAATAGGTTTGTTTGTGCTTACAAACTAGTCTTTTCACACTTTCAACTCTTTCAGGTGCCATAAAGGAAGTTGATTCAGGTGATTGAATCCATGAAAATTCATTTTAAGGTGTTGGGACAAGTATTAAAGTCATGTAATATCAAAAAAAATCTAAAAACTCCATTTTTCTCCTCATTGTTAGCCTTATAGTCAGATGTAGACTTTTAGTTAACTTGAGAAGAGGGTGTAAAGATCACAATGGAGAATTTAGAACTTTTGAAGAGAATCCTCTCATTTTAACATAGTGTAATTATATGGTAGACCTAGTTAAAATGTCATGATAACTGGAAGAGGCAAGCCATGATCAAAAGAATGTGATTGTGATTTCAATATTACTTTCCCAAGATGGTCAAAATAAAGCTCCTAGCTCTTTTACATTGATTTGGTAGTAATTCCATATCAACCTTTAGTCACTCCTTATTCACTAGCCTTATATCCCTTGAGATATATAGTGAGTTTGAAAATTTGGGAGGGATAATGACCAATGGAAGTTAGTGTTTGAAAGGTATAAATGTGCTACTAAAACCATTGGATTATATTAGTAATGTCTACAAGTTAAGAGCTCCAAAAGGTGGTTTTCTCCTCAAGTCACAACACAAACATATCTCATAATTGAGTGACTATAAATTACCCAAATAAACATGCAATGAATAAAGGATCACCTCAAAATTCTTGAATATGGTTTTTACTCCATACTCACATCCCTTGTCCGTTCACTATCCTAGATTGCAACCTACAACCGATGTGGAGTTTCAAGCCTAGAAAAGGTCTCTTCTTGTATAGATGGAATTTAGATTATGTTAATAGTTTAAAATGGATTATTAGGGACTATATAAAGGTCCAAAGTATCTTCATGATGTATCAATTATTGATTTCAACCTATGATCACCTAGAGGGTTCAATACTCAAGCAAGGAAAATGAACACTTACAACAACAAGCAAATAAGCAGCATAAAGAGTCAATTTGTGTAAGCATAGGGATGAGTGTAGGTGAATTTTGTTTCATATAACATAATAAATTTTCATAGTAATCTAATTGACATTATGATAAAGTGGAAAAATACCCCTGTATTCACCTATAGGAATGGCTATGAGCATAACATCTTAATTCAAGCTGTGGCGTGATAAATTATGCAAAATAGTGCCTTGTAGGTTCATAAGTAGGGGTAATGTGTGAAATGACATGATTTGAGTTTCAATATGAATTAAAATTATTTCCACACATTCCATTAAAGTTTTTAGATATCAATGTGATAACCTATAGTAAGCACTAAAAAAGTCTCAATCCATTCAGACAGTGAGAGGAGGGGGTTTTAAGTGAGATTTTAGTGATCATTAAAATTTAACTCATGAATATATACCATGTATACAAGGAGATATAAGTATATTTTATCCATATACATTGTAATAGACTCAAAACCAAGCTAGAAACACCTATAGGGGTCTATTTATGCAACATACACATGGGGTTTTATAGATTACTCTTATGTTTGTAGGAGTTTAGAGATGGTTTGAGAGGATAGGGTGTTAGAGAAATATAGGAAACATTATAGGTGAATAATATAAAAACATATATAATCTTTACACTAGTTTATGTCAAAATAAGAGCTCCTAATTTCATTAAATATAGTCCTCATACCTTGCCTACATATATAGTTTGCCTACACAAATTCAATCTTGGGTTTTATGTCATTTTAAGGTCTAAATAATGTAGTCAAGAGTCTAAATTTGGTATATAGAACTTTTATGACTTGAAGAACACCATAATAGGCTTTTTTTTTTGATAAATCAAGGAAACATGCCTCTATTCTATGTCAAAAATAGGGCACTTTTACCTTGCATGAAGGGGTAGTTTTGAGGGAATAGGAAAGAATAGTGAAGAAAAACTATCAAAGACATTCCCATATGGTTTTTATATATGAAATACACCTAATAAAAAATTGGAGACTAGGTTAGAAGGTATGAATCTAAACAAGATACTCTATCCAATAATGTTACAGTCAATATCATGAGACATAGTAAAATTTGTTACTAGGTAAAGAATTCATTTTCACATGTGGCCTTAGTTAGACATTATGGATTGTTGGATAATTTTTGGGAGAATATTTTATATGTTTCAAAACCCTTAGGATGTAGGGGAAACCATTGAAACTCATTTTAAGTCAAGAATTATAAATAAACCTGTGGGGAAAGGTTTAGGCCTAACACCAAATATGGGTCATCTTCATTACTTACTTTTGATGTGATATTGTGATTATTGAGGCATGTGATTTGGATGTGTATAGAGGTGTCTAAAATATAAATATGTAGGATAATCATCAAAAATACATTTTTGGCTTGAATAAATTCAAACCCTCATAGAATGTAGTAATGGAGTTTAAAAATTTCATGAACCTTTTCATGGGAATATGAGTTTTTTGGAGATGATGGAGAGGGTCATTAATAATCCATTAGTGGAATTAGGAGAGAATTCCAACATATATTCTTTATGAACAAATGTTAATACTAGATACCACTCCAAAACCTTTACAAAACCCTCTTAAGGACCTGATTGGGCAAAAAATATAATTGAATAATATATATGGGGTGGAACTGACATGAAACTTTTTAAAATTTTATAATACTCTCTCAGGATCCCTCCAATACTAATTTGTTATATGAACCTATATGAATGGGATTAGAGTAGGACTTTCTTTGACATTTTTTGTGTTTTATAGGTGTGAGAAGGTTTCAAAAGGTGAAATAAATTTTGAAATTCATATTAAGACTTTTTATAATTCTCAATTTCCATTTGTTGATTTATCTCATCTCCTAAATGTGCCTACTATCTCTTTCATTTTAGCCAGTCATAGTCAATGGGTAGTGAACACTTTGGAAAAGTGATGAAACTCCATTTTAGGAAGCCTTTTAAGGATTTTTTATTGAGGTTGATAACTTAGACACCCTTGAAATATGTAATCCCTCCTTGTACATGTATGATATTGTATAATTGGAAAGGTTTTTGATGTTAAATGTGAGAGGTACATGGAAAGAAGTCATTTTGGGACTATCATGGATGATTATGCATGGAAAAAAGAATAATAATGAATAGGGACTGATCTAATACATATGTGGGATTATTTTTAACCCTTCCCACTTAGATCCATCATTATACTACATCTTATATAGATAAAAGGTAGTTTTATGAAGGTAATTGATGAATGCAGTTTCTTATGTAAGCACAATAGAATCTATGCCACATGTGGAGAAGTTAAACAAGTTTGAGGGACATTTATCCTTTATTACCTTCAAAACCTATCCCAAAAATTATTTTATGACTATTTTAATTCCTTATCATTTCTTTAAAAGTGTCTCTATGACTCTTTAGCTTCTCTTTCTCTCCCTCTCATAATTTCTATATAAACTAGCCTTTTGGGTTATTATACAGATATCTCCACCTTGGTATGGTGAAGCCCTACAAAATTTTTACCTTAAGATAATGAATATTATTTTTTTATTCATTAGAAATTTCACTAAGTGTAAACAATGGTTTTTGGTCTTGTGCAACTGTAGTTTTGTTTACCTTCACATGTTTCTCTTCCTAGTACCTTATGTGTTTTGTAATCACTCTTTTGCAGGTCAACAAGAAGTGTCTAATTGGATGGTAGGAGTAGTGAGTATTATAATCAATAGACTATCTTATAACTCCTACTTTATAATTACTCCTATCCTAAGCTATCTTTAAGACACAATGCTTGAAGCATTTATGTGAGAGAGAAGATTGTCAATGAAGGGAGTGTATGTGCAAATTTCTCCTTGGTTTTAAGTGCATGTTAATGTTTATTATTATAAAACATATTTGGTGTATAACCTCACATATATTATATTTATTTTAAGATATTCTTACCCATTGTCATCCCCCCCAAGTGCTAGTAGTAAGATTGAGCTATAGTCACGCATCAAAGGGAACTAGCCCCTAATCTAGAGATCCACTTCACATTTGGTGACCCACAACCCAAAGGTGGTTCAATTGTGACACTTGAATGAGGATATACTTTTCATCTCTTCATTAGGTCAAATTTAAAGTGATAAAAAAAACTTCATGCTTAATGGGACCCTTGTTCTAAGAGATTGAGGAGTTTTGGTGTTCTCCTCAAGATACTAGCCTTAAGAGGCAATATCACTAAGCACCAAGGGTGAATCTAAGCATAAATATACTGGTTAAGTAGTCTAGGTATTATATTTAAAGTTTTTCCTTTTTCTATGATATTTTAATGAGATATTCATGGATAATTATGAGTTTGAGTTTTGTCTCACACAAATTGGTGAAACTTACCCATCTTGTCTCATCCTTTGTCAATTTGAACAAATCCTTGTCCAACCTTGTCATGATCATTATCAGTCCTATGTTTTCTATAATCAATCCTCTCAACCTTATGCTTCACCTAGTCCTTAAATTTCCTCTCTAAGACAACCCATTAAAAGTTTCAAAAAGACCCTCATTGGATACAAAGAATACATGTTAGACCTTGATACTAG
Source organism: Torreya grandis (assembly GCA_037957365.1). NCBI lineage: Eukaryota > Viridiplantae > Streptophyta > Pinopsida > Cupressales > Taxaceae > Torreya > Torreya grandis. Next base: position 217,608 of record JARHVA010002323.1, read on the forward strand.
GAATGGTTGTGGTGAAGTCATCCCTAGTGTTTGTATCAAGAGTATGAGAAATTCCTTAGAAAAATTCAAGGGAGAATTAATGGCCATTGATAGATATAATCTCTAAATCCTTACTTATGAGATGTTTAACGTTTATGGTCTCATTTCCCACATTGAGGGTAGGTTGAAAGTTCATGAACCAACTCAATCTTATCATCCCCAATTCATCCCACATCATCCTTCAATTTTGTCAATTTTTCATATTCAAAATTTCAATACCATAATGATTCAAAGTGTCTCAAATCCTTCATGAATTCTCTAAAACTTTCCTTCTTGGAAGTCCATCCAAGAGAATAACCAGGAGGAGATTTTGAGAGAAGGTTGATATGGGAAGCCCACATTGGCAAGGATATTGAGTTGACAAACCAAGATTTGAATAAACCCATTATGACATCAGAGAATGAAGTCCCTAAGAGTGACATTCCTTCATTCACATTTAAGCCTCATGAAGAAGCTTTTAAATTTAGTTTCCCAAGATGGAAGGAGCTAGTGGAAGTTTGTATGAAGAAAGTAAGATGATGTTTAAGTGGAGAGAAATCTAAGCCTTTTAAAATCCCTACCACCCCTCCTCAAGAAAATGTTTTTTCTTCATCTCAATTTGCTTTCACCCCCTCCTTTGAAGACCCTCTCTCCTCTCAAGAGAAGTTGTTTCAAGATTGCCTTTCCAAAAGGATTAAGGATTTAAAACTGGAAAAAATAAATCTCTCATTAGTCATAGAGAAATCTAAAGTTATTAAAACCATCCTTCTACCTCCTCAAATTAGTCCATTCTATCCTTTAAATGATCAAGAATCCATTCCTCTTAGGAAGCCCTCTTGGGATGATGTTCCTAGTTTTGAGATGCCTAGTATTGGCACCACTAAGAGGGAGAATGAGATAGAAATTTCAGATTGGATTGATGATGAGGATGAGCTATCCTCATGTGAATAAATTATAGATTGTGATGATGAAGAATAATATATTTCTTGTGAAGAGGAAGGATTATTTGAAAAGGTTCTCTTTGAAGCCAAAGAAGAAGGGGAATGAGCTTCTTCTTTTGTTCCACCTCATGATGTTAATAAAAAAGAGGAGGCATTCTATTATTTTGAGTCTCTTGTATTTGATAATTATGGAGATCCTAGAAAATAACAAGAGGAGGTTTCTAGTGAGGCACTTGTGTCTCATAAGGTTAAAGAAACAAAAATTGAAGGGGTAAATATACCATTACATCAAGACGAAGACATGGGGTAGACCTATATGAATTTTTTTGAAAAGTATGAGGATTTTGAGAAGAACAAATATATGTTAAAATAATTCCAAGATGTTGGAGAGTAGGTGTGTGTTGAAGACTATCATAATCAAGAGGCTCTAGACCATGATGGGGAAATCTTTGATGATTATGAAACTTTTAGAGATAAATTGGAGTTTGATCTTATAACCACACATGAAGTTGATCCTATCAACATCAAGGAATAATTTAAAAAAGAGACACTTCTAAAATTCCATAATGTAACACTTATTGAAGTCTTTAAAGAGGTTTTGACAAATGAAAAGAACAATGAGACCTTTCAAGAAGACATAAATTTACAAAAAAAAATCCCATGCATGATATGAAAATCTATCATGAGGGTAAAAAAGGAAATAAATATGAGGCATGTTTCCAAGTTCAAGAAGACTTTATCTACTTTGGAGACCTATTTGAGATGACTCCATCAATTAACATGTAAAGCCAAGAATCAAGGAAGAAGCTTGAGTCATATAGTGCTCCACTTTAAAGAGAGGAATGATTGGTATCCTCATTAATCTACTAAGGAAGGAGATTCAATGTAATTTAATTTTGATCTAAGAAGGGAGGTATGTTTTTTTAGTATACGTAACTAGTTTCCTTTTAGTTGTGTCTTGTTTTCACCTAAGTGCTTAGTAACACAACTGTGCCTTTATTTTGTGTGTTTTCTTTGGTCTTATTGTGTGTTGTATTTCTTTTGTGTGTTATGAGGTAATTTAGTTTTATTTTTATTCAATTTAAGGTATGGTACACACTATTTGAAGTGCATTTGACTCCCTTTGCCTAATGGAAAGGATAAGGCTACTAGTTCTTAACATAGGAAAGTATATTACCCCTAGGAATTACCAAAAGTGTTGACAAAATTATAATTTTGGTCAAATTTGGCTCAACCCATACATTTATAAAATTTTATAAGTTTCTACATGTCTTATTGGGTCTCATATTATTCTATACATCTTACTTATCCTTCCTCTAGCGTTGTTCTAAACCCATTCTCCTTATACTAGTGTAGTCAAACAAAGTAAAAGTTGGTGAACCCTAGTAAAAAATGGTAAAAAGATTAAATTGTGATGAAAGTTTTATAATTTAGTCATCTATAATGTTTTAATATGTTCACAAGTCATTAATTTATCCTTTACTATGTTCCATATGTCAAATATACCTTTTAGCTACTTTTTTAGCCCAGTTAATGACTTGTATAGAATTTCAAGAAAGAATATTTGTCAAAAAGTTGTTTTTAAACATGGATGGGGTCAATATATGTTAGGATAAGTCATATTTCTGTCCAAGAGGTAGTTATGTGCAAAAAGAGGTAGTTTTCCTTGAGTTTAGGCCCTTTTTGGCACTTATACAGACTTAGTGAGCTCATATTTAGGAAAAAATATAATTTATGTGCCTATTTACCTCCCTATAGTAATTTACATGCATATTTTTCTGATATAATTCCAAAAAAATTAGATACAACTTCTATTTCTTCTTTCTTGTCCTCACAAGCCAAGGAAGATCAACTTTGCATGCTTGGTGTGGGTCATATAGTTGGAGTTGTGAGGAATCCTCTTGGTGGGTGAAACTAATATAAGTTAGATTAATTTTAATGTAAATAAATATTATATTAATTTATTTTAATATATGAATCATTTCTTAGAACTTAGGCAACTTTTTATGTACTTGCAACCATGAGGGGTCTCTTTTTGAGATAGTTTGAGAAAAAATTGTTTTGTTTTGGTGAGTTTGATGGTTTAATATTTTTTATAATTACTATACACAAATTTTATATGGTTATTATTAATTTTTAAGTCTCATTAAGTTAATAAACCTCTCTTAGGTTTGTTTGTGCTTGCAAACTAGTCTTTTCACACTTTCAACTATTTCAGGTTCCATAAAGGAAGTCTCCACATTATAATGAAGGAATATGACAGTTTTTAATATTATTTAATCCATGAATATGTATTTTAAGGTGTTGGTACAAGTATTAAAGTCATATAATGTCAAAATAATGCTTAAAACTCCATATTTCTCCTCACTATTAGCCTTACAGTCAAATGCCAAATTTTAGACAACCTGAGCATAGGGTGTAAAGATCACAATGGATAATTTGGAACTTTTGAAGACAATCCTCGTGTTTTAACATATTGTAATTGTATGGTAGACATATTTCCAACATAATGATCATTGGAAGAGGCAAATCATGATTAAAATAATGTGAATGTGATTTCAAGCTTACTATCCCAAAATTGTCAAAATAGAGCTCCTAGCTCTTTTAGATTGATTTGGTAGCAATGCCATATCAACCTTTAGTCACTAATTATTCACAATACTTGAATCCATTGGAATATATAATTATTGTGAAAATTTGGGAGGGATAATGACCAATGGAATGTTATGTTTGAAAGGTTTAAAGGTGTTATTAAAACCACTGGATTATATGTGTAATGTCTACATGTTATGAGCTCCAAAAGCTGGTTTTCTCCTAAAGTCACAAAAGGAAAATATCTCATTATTTAATGAATCTCATTGACCCAAATACATATTTAAGGACTAGAGGATCACCTTAAAAGTTTTTAATATGATTTCTACCCCATACTCACATCCCCTATCCGTATATTGTCCTAGATTACAACCTATAGCCAAGGTGGAGTTTCAAGCTTGGAAAAGGTATCTTATTGTATAGATAGAATTTATATTGTGTTGATAGTTTAAAATGGATGATTAGGGACCATATCAAGGTCCCAAGTCTCTTCATGATGTATCAATGATTTCTTTCAACCTATGAATACCTACAAGGTTCAATACTCATGCAAGGAAAATAAACACCTACAACAACAAGCAAATAGTGAGCATAAGGAGTTCATTTGAGTAAGCCTAGGGATGATTTTAGGTGATTTTTTTTAATAAACTAATAATTTGTCATATGGAGGTAATTTACATCATGAAAAAGTGGAAAAATACCCCTGCATTCACTTACAGGAAGGGTTATGGGCAAATCATCCTAATTAAAGTAGTGGAATGAGAAATTATGAAAAATGGTACCTTATAGGTTAATAAGGAGGGGTAACATGTGAAAGGAAATTATTTCAGTTTATATTTGAATTAAAATGGTTTCCAAATATTCCAATCAGGTTTTTAGAGAGCAATGTGATGACCTACAACAAGAACTAAAAGTGTCTTAGTCCATTCAGACAGTGAGAGGAGGGGGTTTTAAGTAAGATTTTAGTGTTAATTAAGATTTTAATATTAAATATATAACATGTATTAAAGGATTTATAATTATAATTTATCCATATAAATTACTCTATACTAAAAACCAAGCCATAAATACCTACAGGGGTCTTTTTATGCAACATATAGTTAGGGTTTTATATATCAATCTTATGTTTACAGGAGTTTAGAGATGGTTTGAGAGGCCAAGGTGTTGGATAAAGATTTTTATAATTATATGTGAATATTAAAAAATATATATATAATCTTTACATGAGTGTATGGAAAAATAAGAGCTCTAAATTTCACTAAACATAGTTCTCATACCATGCCTACATATACAGTCTACCTACACAAACTCAATCTTAGGTTTTGTGCCTTTTAAATATCTAAATCAGGTAGTTACGAGTCAAATTTTTTTACAAAGAACCATTATGACTTAAAATACACCATCAAAGGTTTGTTTTTTGTGATAAATCGAGGTAACATGCCTCTATTTTGTCTCAGATATAGGGCACTTTTACCTTGCATGAAGGGGTAGTTTTGAGATAATAGGCAAGAATAGTGAACCAAAACCATCAAAAACCTTCCAATATGGTTTTTATATCTAAAATAAACCTATTAAAACATGGGATACCAACTTATAATGTATGAATCCAAACAGACTACTCTATCCAACAACGGTTGTAGTTAACATCATGAGATATAGTAAAGCTTGTTACTAGGTAAAGAGGTTATTTTCACATGTGTCCTTAGTTGTAAAATATGGATTTTTCAGTCATTTTTTGGATACTATTTTAGATGTTTTCAACAACTTTATATTTAGGAAAAACCATTGAAACTCATTTTAAGGTAAGAATTGTAGACATACTTATGGGGCAAGGTCTAGGCCTAATATCAAATAGGGGTCATCTTCATTCCTAAATTTTAATTAGATATTATGATGATTTAAAAAATTTATTGGGATGTTTATATAGGTTTATAAACCATTTTTATGTAAGAGAATCATTATAAATCCATTTTTGGCTTGAATACATTTAAACCCTTATAGAATGTAGGAATGAAATTTAAATGGCTAACTTTGGATGCTTAGAGATTTCATGAAACTTTGCATGGTAATTTGAGTTGTTTGGAGATGATGGAGAGGGTACTTAAGAATCTTTAGTGGAATTAGGAGATAATTCCAACATTTTTTCTTTAAGAACAAACATTAAGACTAGATATCACTCTAAAACCCTTACAAACCCTCCTAAGGATTTGATAGGGGATAGAAGAAAATTAAAGCATTTAGATGGGGTGGAAATGCCCTAAAACTTTAAAAACTTGTATAATAATCTCTTAGGATTCCTAATATTCTAATTTTTTGTATGGACCTATATAGATGGGGTTAGAATCAGGCTTTCTTTGAGATTTTTATGTGTTTTGTAGGTGTGAGAAGTTTCAGAAGGTCAAATAACTTTTGGGAGGTATATTGAGACTTTTTATAAGTCTCAATTTCCATTTATTTAGTTATATAATCTCTTAATTGTTCCTAACATCTCTTTCATTTCAGCTAGTCATAGTGAATGGGTAATGAGCACTTAGGAAAAGTGGTAGAACTCTATTTGGGAAGCCTATTAAGGCTTGTTTCTTGATCTTGATGACTTTAAAAACCTTGAAATATTTAATCCCTCCTTTTTCATGTATAATATTATATAATTGGAAAGTTTTTGGATGGAAAATGTGAGTGGTGCATGGAAATAAGTCATTTTGGTAATATCATGGATGATTATGAATGACAAGAAGAATAAGAATGATCAAGGACTGATTAAATGCATGTGAGGGATTGTTTTCTAACACATCACACTTATATCTCATCATTATAATAGACCTTATTTAGAGATGAGGTATTTTTGTGAAGGGAATTGATGAATGAAGTTTCTTATGCAAACACAAGGGAATCTACGCTGCATGTGGAGAAGTTGAACAAGTTTGAGGGACATTTTTCCTTGATTACATTATTAACTTATCTCACACATGATTATATGAATATTTTAATTCCTTATCATTTCTTAAATTATCTCTATGACTTTTGAGATTCTCTTTCTCTCCCTCCTCTCATAATGTCTAAATAAACTACCATTTTGGGGTATTGTACGGATCTCTCCACCTTGGTATGGTTAAGCCCTAATAAAAATTTTCCTTGAGATAATGGAGATATTTTTTTTTAGCTAATTTAATATTTCAATAAGTTTACATAATGTTTTTTGGTATTGTGCAAGTGTAGTTTTGTTTACCTTCACATGTTACTCTTCCTAGTACCTTGTGTGTTTTATAATCTTTCTTTTTAAGGTTAGCAAGAAATGTCTAATTTTATTTTAGGTGTAGTGATTAGTATATTAAATAAAGTTTCTTAGAACTCCTATATTATAATTCCTCCTAGAATAATCTATCTCCAAGACCCCACGCTTGAAACATTGATGTGAGAGAGAAGATTGTCATTAAATGGAGTGTATGTGCAAACTTCTCCTTGTTTCCAAGTGCATGTTAAAGGGTGTAAGTAGAACATATATTTAGTGTATCACCTCCAATATATTATATTTATTTTCATATATTCATACCCCTTTCCATTCCCCCAAGTTTTAGTATTAGTATTGAGCTATAGTGATAAATCAAGGGGAACTAGCCCCTAATCTAGAGATCCACTTCACATTTGGTAACCCACATCCCTAAGGTGTTTCCATTGTGACACTTGAAGGAGAAGAGTCTTGTCATCTAATCATTGGGGGAAATTTTAAGTGAAAATATTATATTCTTTCCAATTTTCTGTCATTCCCTCCCATTGATTTGTATGGGAAACTGAAGTGAATTTTGAAGCCATGTGTGAGGGGTGACAGAAAAGAGGAGTTTTTAGACTATAGGTAGTGATGGCTTCCTACCAGGAGTTTCCATATGATTAGGATAAAAAACAATGAATTAAATTTCATGACTAAATTCCTTCACTCGTATCTTAATCATCAACCATATCCCTAGTCAGTGGTGGGATGTTTAAATAGGTCCAACTGATGAAGGCAATTTTCTAAGCCAAGACTAAGAAGTTTATGCCACTTTTCATTAGTTTCATGATTTGTATGGACATTCGGACCTCATAAAATTAAGTGGTTAATTTAAAATCTCTTTATCATGTAATTTTAACCTCTTTTCTTAGGTTGACACATGTCCAAGTGACCTTTGGACTTCCTTTGCCTTGTTTCTATATCAAAGGCTCTAAATATTGACTCTTTTGGCTCTTTTGAGGAGCCTTTGTTGGTTAATGGTGAAACCTTGGCCAAAATTATACTTGAATTATTATTTAAGGAATAAATAAGTGATTTTTACAAATCACATGCTTTTCTCTTGAGTTTCTGTACAATCTTATTGGTCTTGTCTAGTAGAAGATTATCTTTTCTAGCATGTTATCTTTGATTATTCACCAAATGTGCATAGGAGAAATTGTTATAGGTCTTTTTTAGTGTTATTTTCTAAGTTTATAAGTTTCTTAGAATTTTATCATGACTATATCCCATAAATTAATCATTCATTATCTTCTTAAGCATAAAAAATGCATTTGGACCTAACTTATGAAACATTGATGTGACAATGCAACTTGAATTGTGAGTTTTGTGTAAAAAAAGTGTTGTTTGACTCCAAGTGGTAGAATTTAAGTCAATAAGAGTAAATATACTATTGGTGGATCTCCTTTTTTTATCTTTCCTATTTTTTTCTTAACCCTTTTCATCCAAAGTTTATAGGCAGGAAAGTGCTTCAAAGAATGCATCAAGGGAACTAGCCCTTCTAAAGATTCATATCAACAAATTGTCACCCAAAACAAGATATATGTTTCCATTGTGCCACTTGGATGAGGAGAGATAATAATATCCTCAAGGGGTGAAAATCCTAGTGACAATAGGATATTTATCCAAAACTACTCTTACCCCTTGGCAATACTCATTATAAAGTTGTTATTTCATTACAACATTTATAAAATAAGACAACATTATATAAATTGTAGAAAAGTACCTATGCTAATTGAATGCATCATCAATGTAATTTTACACACCTTTGACATAATAAATTTCCAAGTTAATATTATCTACAAATTCCATCTATATACATTGACATGCATTCAAGTCATCTTGAATAAACAAATGCTCCAAGTTGTGGTGATCAGATTTCACCTTGAAATGTTTTCCCAATAGAAAATATTTCGACTTTTTCAAAGAATAAACTATGGAATCAAGATCTATATCATGCATAAGATATTTATTTTCATAACACTTGATATTTTGGGACTCATAAGTGACCACTTTACCATATTGGCTCAAAATGACAACAAAACCATACTTGGAAGCATATGTATAGACTTAAAAGTTATCTTTTAGGTTAGGAATGATTCGTATAGTTTTTTTAGTAAACAAACCCTTTATATTTTTAAATTCCTCTTCACATAAGGGTGTCCAAATAAATTGATTTCCTATATGTTATAAGGAATTTATAATATTGGATATGTTATATAAGTTATTCAAAAATTTATGGTAATAACCTACCAAGACCATGAAACTATGCACTTCATGTACATTATTAGGAATAGGTAATTATTATATTACTTTTATTTTTTATATATCTATATGAATTGCATCCTTGGAAATGATATGACCCTAATAATTAATTTCATATTTAAAAAAATCACATTTAGATAACTTCCAAATTAGTGTATGTCGCCTTAGATTTGAAAGACTAATCTTAAACTTTTTTAATTTTTAGTTTTATTTTTAAAGTAAAAAAAATCATCAAGGAAAACCAACACAAATATGTCCAAAAATCCTTTAAAACTCTGTTCATAATGTTTATAAATGTATCTAGTTCATTTTTAAGCCAAATGGCATAATTTTGAACTCATAATATTCATATATAGTTTTGAGAGTAATGTTATGCATGTTTTCCTCCTTGATTATTAGTTAATTATATCTTAATCACATATCAATATTACAAAAAATAGTTATCACATCTTAGGGTCAATTATTATATACATACGATATCAAATATCCCATCATAGTAAACACAAAATATTAAAATAACTTATGAATAGATTAAATTTATTCATTATTTTTGTATATGGATTTCATTTTGATAGATTTTATTTAGGTCAAATCTATAATTTTATCTCTAACAATTATCCTCTTATAAGTTCCAAGTGAGCTAGCTTAAGAAATATATAAAAATAGTTTAAGAATTTAATCAATACAAGTAAAAATAATAAATGAATTGAGGGATCTCTTCATACATGAGGTGATTTATTTCATAATTCTAATTTTTTATAGTCCTCAAGTCCTTAACATTAATTTTAATCCAACATAAAAAAATAATTGGTTAATTATTTCAAAACTTCTACTCAATTTTTTATTAGCATAACACTATAAAATAAATAGTACATTAATCCTTAATAGCTAAATGTGTATAAAATAATAATTTATGGAGGTATATATACCCCTAAATTGAATAGTTATAAAATGAAGAGTACTCATAAAAATAATAATTTGGTATAAAAACCATGCTTATTAATCCAATCATTCATAAAAAAAATATTATATTTCACCATTGCATAGCTAAGTGTCATTCAAGACAACATCACCATAAATATGAAAATTTGTAGAACCAAATTTTAAATATAAGTGGAACCCAAATACGTTTATCAAATTAAATTAATTAAAATTTAATTGTTAAATAAGAAAACAAACTGTCTTTCAATTTAATTTAAAAATAACCAACATAACACTTCATTATTAACTCACTATATTAACTATCAAGAAGAGTGATAAGCCATTCAATTAAGATAATCTCAATTAACCACACGCGCGCGCGCGCCTGCACGCGCGTGCACGCACACACACACACAAGGTATTACTTATGAAATTTTAATGTAAATTTAGTAATAATTTACTAATCAACAATGAAAATATCATAGTTAATTCTCTAACATAAACTACATTCCTTTTTAAAATAAGAGAGAAGTATAAATAACAAGGTATTAAAATCAAATATAAAATAAAATTTATTGCATTTCTAAGCCTTAAACAAATCATACAAGGAGAACAAAATGGTATTATACATTTACAAAATAAATTAATCAATATTAAACAAACCAATCCTAACTCAAGTGATAAAATTATTCTGAAACATACTACCATGGTATATAACCATTAATGAATGCCTTCAAGACTTAATCCTATTCTAACACAAATAAAGTTACATAAAAATAATTATAAATTAATAAATTTAGTAACCATTTAAGTAAAAAAATACCCAAACTTTCTCAAACAACATAATTGGTGAGGTGAACATTCCCCCATTTCTAAAAATGGGGACCCTTGTTTTAAGTTTGGAAAAATTGTGTTAAGAATTGAAAAACCACATGATCAGAGTATCACTAGCATGATTTCACATAGTATTTATTTGAGGATCATTCACACCTAATTTGGCTGGCATATTTATTCATAATTTTGATTTAATCTTGCCTAAGGTTCCTAATATTAAATCTTCAAGTTTTAGGTTACAACTCCAATGGAGTCCATTTAGAATGGGAAATGCCTAGCTTTCATGATTTTTTGTATCAATTTGGAATTTTAATAACCTTGGGTCTATTTAAAATAAAAATTATATCATCTTGGAACCCTCATTTAAATTACTCTAGCTCAGGTCCCTTTGAATTAAATTTAGATTTGGTGGGAACAATTTATGTGGGAATGATTGATCATGCCATGGACTTAGTTTAATTTTTATCCCAACATTTATCCATATTTATTAACATGACCAAACCTTAGTATTAATAAATTATATTGGGTCCCTTGATGTCTCAATCCCCTTTGGTCTTTTTGAGGTTAGCATACCCCCATTTTTTGAAAATGTGGACCCTTGAGATAATTTAAACTTTAACCCTAAAAACATGGCATGTTTTGATCATTACTATAATTTAAAGATCATCCCCTTTGATAAAGTTGGCGTATTGATTTATGGTTTTGATTTTGATGTACCTAATGTTTCTAATAATTATTCGTGTCTTATAGTTATAAGTTCATGGAGACCTTGTTGAAGGGATCATGCTTAGAATTTATAGATTGACTCTATTAAAATTTTTCACTAGCCTTTGGTTTGTGAAAATTTGAATCTAAATTCATGTCTAAAAGTTCTCCTCCAAAAGCCCTAGCTGAAAACCCTTGGTTCAAATTTACATTTGGTGGGAATATTTTAAATTTATATTGAGCTTAAGCCTAATTATTAAGTTAAGGCTTGGTCATGTATTTTTTAACACAACCAAACCTTATGCTTAAAATTATGCTTAGTACCCTTTTTCTCCTTTTTCTATTTATATTTATAATTGAGTCCAATGTTATGCTAGAAGGGTCCTTTAATTTCCCTAGCATGGCCCCTTTTATTATTATCTATTTAACTTAATGTTTTAAATCCACATTCATGTTTATTAACACGAATGAGACCTTGGGTTTAAAAATTTAGACTAATTTTTTATTTCCACCATGAGCACTAAAATAAATGCCTTATTTCTTATAGGATCTAATAGTTTGCACTTTATCATAGTTTTTAATCAAATGATGCAAAAAGAAACCCAATAAAACTAATCATTTCATCCTTTTGACCAATCTTATTTGAGCATTCAGATCATGATCAATAGATTTTACTTCATCATGGACTAAATGTCAGATGGAGTAAAGACAATATTGAAAAGTCAAAGGTCTAAGAAGCTCCATGGAGTTGTCACATGACACTCACATATTTAATGTTTGAAAGTAAAGGGTCTCACATATCAAAGGGAACCAATGGTGTGTGACTACTTAGATCATGATCAAATGTCTCTCAATTCATCATGGATTTTGATCAGTGGAGTGAATTCAATCAAAGATCTTAGAAAAGCCCAAATAGTTGACATATGGTGTTTCAGTTAATTTCACTCATTTCTTAGTTTTGAAAGTAATGAAACTAGTAATAGGGTTTGTAGAAGAATACCTAATAAAGTGCACACATAAATGTAGATGAATGTGGAATCTCCATTATATCTAGGGAGGAATAACCTATAAATAAGATAGACACTAAAACTTGGTGAAAGAATTCTAGAGTAATTTGGTCAAAGTGATAGTACATTGAGCCTTTGAATGTGATTCTGATAGATATTTAGCTCAATAATGAGACTTGTCATTGAAAGGATGTTGGATACCTACAAGAGAGCTTGAATGTAAAATACTTTATTTTGGATCCCTTTTTACTTCTTCCTCTTCTCTTTTTATGACTAGAAATTTCTAAGTGAAACAAAGGAAGTTACTAATTTGATAGGGGATAAAGTTTTCTATTCTCATAGCTTTTAAAAGCTTATTTTAAAGGTAAGTTATCATTTAGGAAGTTGTTGATATCACACCTAACTAACCATACTTTAATGTTTTAAATCAAGTTGGGTTATAACTATCAGTGGTTAGGCCAACTATTTATGGTTAGGCTAACTATCAATGGTTGAGGGACTATAAGAAAGATGGGTGAATTAGGTGATGAATTAGGTTGGGTTTTGATAGGGTCAAGTTGAAAAAATAGTCTAATGGACTATGTAGCCTACTATACAAGGGTTTTAAAAGTGGTGTGACATTAAAATATATCATGTGTAATTTTTAGGTGTCTATATTTTGCCCCTTTTTATTTTGCAAAATTGTGACAACCTAAAAAATAAAAATGGATTATTGGTCAAGGTCTGGATCTTGTTGTCTTGAGTATGGGAGGATGTATTCTCCCTAAAACCAAGAGATGATTAAGGTGAAATAAAAATGGGTCAAGGTTTAATAAATTATAGATGAGAAGTTGCAAGGTGAGTTACATAAAAGGTTTGGGCATTGGAGATGTAAACCCATGCACTAAATGTGACTAAAATTGATAGTCAAGATCGTGCAAGGATTAATGTTTCTCATGTTAGTCAAAAATATGATCAAGTTATAGAAAGATAAGATAGGGTAACCAGTCCATAGAATTGGTCATAACTGATCAGGTCAAGCCTACCAGGATATCTAGATAGGGTTGGTGTTTGTCATAGGTATCCAAGTTAGGAAGTGCTCCTATGAACAACATATCTGGTTAGGTTGTTGATGAAGTGGTGCAAAGGTTAAAATTTCAACATGGAAATATTGGTCATTATGGTTAAAAACACCATGCTAAATCATGGAAAAACATGCAAAGTAGTTGGGTAAAAAATAACCAACATTAAGGTATATGTGGCATAATAGAAGGTGGGTGGGGGACTGAATGGGTAAGCGGTGGTGGAGATGACTCCATATACACTAGGCAAGTGGACACTACCTATATAGTTCCTTGGATAGGATATCCAAAAATAATTTCAAGCCAAATGTAGTTCTGCCTAAAGTTTAGAGTGTTGATGAGGTAGTTTTGGTGAAAAAGTAAGCAAAAGATAAAGGGAACCTAATCATTGATGGTTAGGGTTAGTCATAGGGGTTGCCTATTTATCATCATCCTAACCATAAACAATCAGGGTAAACCCTAAAAGGCTATAGGTAAAAGCAAAATGGGTATGCATTTTTACTATTTTGACTTTTTCCATGTTGTGTTCTAGGTGTTTTTGTGATTTGTCATGTCATCCCAAGCTTGCTAAGGTGGAGGTGATTAAGTGGGTGATTACTCATGCTAGGTGGAAGGGAGAGTGAACTGGATGGATGGTGGATAAAGATGCAACTAGGTAATGATATGAGGGCTTCAACCATGCCAACGATCATGGAATGAGATAGGGGTTATTTTAAAGTTGATAGAATAGTTGTAATTGGAGAGATGGGAAGTTAGAGAGGAGATTTTGGGTAAGCTAAAGTAGATAGAGGTTTTATAAAAAATAATTGTCCTAGGCCATTATGCCCTAAATTTAGGTTTGTGTAAAAATAAGTAATATGAAGGATGAAAATGAAGATAGAGGGTGTGGTATAGTTTGAAATAGTGATTAGGTTAGGTGTGATATTTATTTTTTATATTTGATGGGGTTTTATCTATGTTATGAGGAAAAAATAGAAATTGGGTTTTACCATCAGTGGTCACACATATTGACCATTGACGATTCAACCTGACTATCGATGATTGACCTCTAGAAAAAAAATTGGTTTAAGGGACTATCTATAGTTCCCTAAACTATCAAAGGTTAATGAGGAATGGTAGTTGTGTGTTGTAAAAAGGTGAAGAGGGTCCATTTTTTTAATTTTTGAAAGGTTTTGGAATATTTTTGGTTTTTTTATTTTTATAAAAGTGTTGTGTCAATATTTAAATAGGATTATGGTTTGGTATCATAAAATGATGAAGGTAAGGAGTGTAGGGTTGGTGAAATAATGTAGAGCAGGGGGAAGGTGTAGGTGAAGGTTAGGTAAGAAGGGGTAAAGAATTTAGGTTCATGGTAATGATAGATTAGGGTGAAAGGTGGAGTGAAATTATTTTGGGTAACATTAAAGATAAGAAATGTTAATACTAATGCAATTGTGTTGTACGCTTGTGAGTAGATTTAGATGAGGGACTAGGTCTCTAAGATCTTCATGGAGGTGTGAGATGGGATGATAGATGATGAGTGGTGAAATATGGAACAAGTTAGCCTAGGGGCCATGAGACATTACCAACATCTACCATAGGATACAACTATGATTGTTGCACTTATTGAAAGGTGGGACCTGATGATGAAATCCTTCTAGACTTATTAGGGAGATGATGATTCCATTGGAGGATGTTATGTGGATCACATGGCTACCCATATGAGGGGAGCCCATATATCACATAGAGATTTATGATGGAGATTATTATACGGACTTAATATATAGAGTAGATCAAGAGCATACCATAAAACACATAGGGAGTTTAGGATCATACCACTATACCAGAGGGGTCCAGAGGATAAATGCTTAATAATGATGATAATGATGATGTAAGTGACATATTTTTCATTACCAAACTTGAGCCATCGTAAATTTCCATATTTTATACTAGGGGTATTGGTAGAGATGTTTCTTGAGAGGACTGTATTAGGATGGGCCCCAGTATTACTAGTTTAGATCTATATGGAACTCTAGGATTTTCAAGCACACATATAGTATACAATTAGTATTGGATTTGTGTTTCATTGTTGGGTATTTAGGCACATATGTATGTTTATACCATTAGGGGTACCATGGTAGGGATTTAGTTAAGTGGCCTTTCTAGTGGGCTTATGTGATTGATGAGAGTAGATGCTTTGATAGGTGTTGGAGGAGAGACTAGAAATATTGAGTGGTTTAAGGAAATGTTGAAGGCTGTGGTTGTGGGGGGATGTTACTTGGAGGCCTTATTTGGGTTGGCCCATATGGGTAGGATATAGTTTTTAGACTTTATCACTATAAAGCTAGCAGTAGATATATGGGAGATGAGATGGAGAGATGAATTTGATCCCATTTAACCAATTGTGATGTTAGTTTAGACTAGTATAGGGGATTCTCCATAATTTTAAATGATACAAGAGAGATGATGTAGATTTTTCAATCCTAGAGCGATAGCCATAGGATGTTTTATTAGACTATGAGGACCCATTAATTATGGTAGCTATGGATGATGTAGGGGTTATGGATGGTTAGACAACATGGTTCAAGGATAGGTTTGTAGTTGTAGTTTTTGGATGGCGTAATGGGACCAATAACCCATAAATGTAGATATAACATATGTATAAGGTTTGGGGTAGGATGGATAGCTAGCATTAGCACTTGAAACATCTCAAGTGTAGGTGACTATATTATAGGGATATGTTATTAAATTTATAGGGATAGGTTACTAAATTACAATCATAGATAGTGACCTTATATGGATAGGTTGATATTATGACTAGTGAGTAGGATCATGCATGGGTCTTTCTAGGGTTAGTGATGTAGGATAGAGACTCATAAAGATAGAGATAAAGGGTGGTTGTATTAATAGAAAGAGGACCACCAAGCATATTTTTGAGGACATGGTACTTAGCCACCATTGAGGAGCTTAGATATTATGAGGTGATGGTAATAGCCTAGCTACTAGAGGTGATGCAATATGGTGAGTATAGGTCTATGTTGGTAGGGGGTCCATCAATAGCTATTATAAGTTAGTGGGCATTGACATTGGGGAAGGTTGGGACATTAGGGGATCCACCACAAAATGGTAGTGTAGGGTTAGGTCTAGATGGTTTAGGTCATAGTCATCATGATGCCCTAGGGGCTTGATAAATGAGATTTGATGATTAATATATGATATGTATTTTGATACCTACCTAGGTGTCAATGATGTAAGATGTATATGAGAGAGAGACTCATATATTATGATATGTATTACCTCATTGATGTATATGATGACTATTTTTTATTTTGTTGATTATATTATATCATATTCATGATTTTTTGTCATTTGTATTGATGAATTATGATTATGATGTGATGATGTTCATATAAAATGTTGCATCATAATTATTATTGTTGATTTATTAGTGTAGATATTTGATGATGTATACGATGATGATTATTCATGTATATGATGATGTGTTTGATGAAAATATTTGTGGATTTTGATAGATTTCCTTGGATGATGTTGATAGGTAGAATAATATTTTGTTTTTATGTTGACTTTGTTTGATGATAATTTTATGATGTTTTGATGGTATGTTATGATTGGGTTTGTATTGATTATGAATGGCATATGTGATTATTTGCATGTTTGTGGTTATTACAGATGCTTTAGTTAGATAATGGATGGTTGATACAATGTTGTTAAGAACATTTTATTTTATTTATAAATGTTTTGTTATTTGGTTTAGCTCACACATGACTATGAATTTTTAATGCTATTTAGATCATTTTAGATAGGTGTTTATGATTTTTTATGAGACATGAGGAGAATGTAAAAAGATTGTGTGTGAATAGATAATGTGATAATATTGTTCATATATCAGATGATCATGATGTGGTGGTTCTTGATGTTTTAGATGTGGTTTATACTAGCCTTGTTATTTATTATGGGAATATAATTGAAACACATTAAGTATAGATAACAAACTAAATGTGAGGATGAGAGAAAATAATAAGACATGATCGAATGAACTAACAGAGAGAGGGAAAGAAATAAAACATGTTGTTGTTAACTAGAAAGGATCTAACAAAAAAACATAGTTAGATTGACATAGTGAATGTAAGCCTACGGAATGCTTCGTAGGATCATGTTTTTATTAAGAAAGAAGATATCTTGATCAATTAATATCAAGTAATATTGTAATCCTAAATTTTAGAGAGGGATGAAGGAAAGAGAGGGGATAGGTAATATTTTGGGTTTTAAATAGGATAGGCATAACATGATGTGGGTTAGCTTGCCCCTTCTATAGATAACCAAAAAAAATTAATAGACAAGTCCATGCCTTACTAAGATAGGAAGATTAATCAATGCCATAGGAGATGATTGTGGCATAATGTGATAATATGTATACTGATCAATGTGGGAAGTCTATAAATGAAAATTATAAGAGTTAATTATGGCTTATTTGATTTTGACTTTTGTGTTAGTTTTAGTTATTTGATTTTGATGATTTTAATAGTTTGCTTAAGTTGATCAATGCGGGAAGCTTGAAATGATCATTGCTTAGCCATCCTCCTAGAGATTACTCTAAAATCTAATTTTTATAGTTATCCTTCTAAGGAATAGTCTATTTTTAATAAATTATTATTTAGTGGGTAGATGTCTTTCAAGGGTGTAGCCTACAATGCTATATATGGACATAAGTGATTTTGAATGTGAATATAAACATGAATAAGTCTATGCAAGATTAAAGGTCCATATGTATGGGGGCAAAACTTTAGCACAAAATGTTACCAATGGATGGAAGAAGTGGTTCGAGGGATAATTGATAATGGGATTCCATCTATTGAGAGACAAAATTTATCTATGAGAACCATGCTATGGATAGAGTTGGTGTACCTATACTTAGGACTAAGTTGTAACTATGATAAATAATCACATGGTTATATGTTGTAATCAATTGTTCCCAAAGGGGTGAAAGATGTGAAAGGTAGGTAAAAATCTCATAACAATAGGATAAGATTAAGTTAGATGCAAAAATGATTTTGATCCCTATTTCAACAAGAAAAATGATGCAAATACAAAGCGTTGAGAGGCTTAGGTTCTAGTTTTCCCTCAAGAAATAATAAATGGTAATCTCTTGATTTGTACTTATAAGTTATGATGTAGGGTCCAAACCAATTGAAAGAAAACATGCCCTTTTTGTTTTTCTTCATATTATTTACATGTTGGTTTTCTTTGAGGATGAGGTCTCTGATGTTGAACTTTTTCTCTTTCAAATGTTTGTTATATCTGTGTTTAATTCGGTCTTGATAGACATGAAGATGATTAAGTGTGGAAAGTGCTCATCAAGAAGTTCAAGACATGAAAGGAATTTTTGATGATAGTCATTTTTGAATAGGATCTCATGTAATGATATGTAAAGAAATGGAATTTGGACTTGAAGGGGAAAAGCTATCTCAGCTCCAAAAATGAGAGAGAAGTGAGTAACACCTACAAAGGTTCAAATTCTAGTGCAATATGCCCATAGAGTGAATGGGATGTGAAGGTGTCAATCTCACCTTGAAGCACTTAATACCTTAGTGAAAATTTTGATGAGTATTTGTTTTTAATCTTCTACCTATCCATTGGATTATGGATGATAAGGTGATGAGAAACTTAAGTTGATATTGAAAGCATCATAAAGTTTTTGAACTTTCTTATTTTTAAAGGACTTGCCATTATCAACGATGATTTTATGGGGAATATCAAAGTGATAGATGTTATGGTGGTTAATGAAGTTGATAATTTTTTTAGCTTTGGTATAAGCAGGATGGCCTCCGCCCATTTGGTGAAATATTCTGTGGTAGTAATGATATATTGATGTCATTGTGAATAATGGGGATTGATTTCCTTGATAAGGTCAAGACACCATTATGAAAATGGATAATAATTGGTAGATACTTAAAGGCTATGAGGAGGTGCATGATGTATATTCACATGTTGTTGAAATTTGACACACTTTTTTACATAGTCACAACAATCCTTATTAAGTATGGGCTAATAGTAACCAAGGTGAAGGATACACTTGGTGATAGCTAGGCCACTAAAGTGTCCCCCACATATGCCATCATGTACTTCCTTGATAGTATTAGAAGCCTTATAACTATGGAGACAATGGAGAAGGATGCCATAAAATCCTCGTTTGTAAAAGATTCCCCATAAAATGGTGTAATGTGAGGTATTTTAAATAAAATCTCTTTGAGCATTCTTTGAAAGGTCAAAAAGAAGAACACTAAGGTTAAGGTAATTGAAAGTTTAATCATACCAAATGTAATAAAGAGATGTTTCCACACTATAAATGGTGGGAAGGTCCAAACTAATATATTGAGTTATGATAAAGTGATTAATGGTGACAAATATTTTATATTCATTAGGTTGGGATGGAATTTGGTAATCAAGATATGCTATGGGGTCTATAAATTTATTGGTGGACCAAAGAACCAATTGGATGGTGTAATGATCAAATGATGCTAATTGTACATCTACAAAGTGTTTGTACTTCAAGAGGACATTTTTTTCACATTGATAAGACCCATTGACCTAGTTGATGACCAAATGGGAGTATCAAAAGATGCCGATTGTTTTGATCCCTAAATATAAGGTGGTTTGGAGACCTATAACTTTGGCTTCATATTAATCTACATTATTTTTACATTCAAAGTTGAGTTTAAATAAAAGAGGAAGAGGTTTTCCATTAAGGGGAATGAGGATTACTCTAACACCCGCACCATGTTGGCACTTGGAGCCATCAAAAAACATAGTCATTTTATCGGTGGGTTCCATTTGGGAAAGAGATGTAATGGATTCATCAAGAAAGGTAAGAGGTATTAGTTGACTATCAGGTATAGTCATTTTATCTGTCCTATAATGGAATTTTGTGGTAAGAACTCAAGATAAAACTTAGCTAAAATCATGAGCCACTTAGCCATACATTGGTTTTGATGTGCCTTGGAGTGCATATAATTGAGTGGGTCAGTATTAGTAATGACATAGGTTTTGTGATTTAGAATATAATGGTAGAGTTTAGAGGCTAAAAAGACCAAAGTGAGGTAATGGTTTTTAGGATGGGTACATTAAGTTTCATATTCAATAAGCATGCAACTAATGTAATAAATGGATTGTTCTTTGTTATATTCATCTCTATGAGTTAGAATTACTCCTAAGGAGTGGTTGGTGGTGGATATGTAGAGGTAGAAGGGATGATCATATTTAGGAGGGATGAGTATAGGTGGAGAGAGAAGTTACTCCGTGATTGATTTAAAGGCTTGTTCACATTCTTTAGTCCATTTAAAGGGAGTATATTTCTTCAGGAGATGGTGGAAAGGTTGACATCAATTTGATAATTGAGAAATAAAATAATAGATAGATTGAAGTTTCCCTAGAGGCTATGAAGTTGTTTTAGGTTAATAGGAACCATGTACAATATGGCTCTAACCTTGGTAGGATCTATCTCTATTCCTCAAAGGGAAATGATAGAGCCAATAATTTTGCTTGATAAGATCACAAAGATACACTTCTTAGGGTTGAGCCAAAAATTATAATGGATTAATCATTAGAATATGATGGTGAAAATTAATAGATGGTCCTTACGATGTTTAGATTTCCCAAGGAAATCATCCACATAATCCTCTATGATTTTATGGATGAGGTCATGAAATATATAGGTCATGGCTTAATAATAGGTGGCTCCCACATTCTTTAATTAAAGGGTATGACTCTGTAGTATAAATTTCCCCATGGTGTGATAAAGGAAGTTTTATGCTGATCTTTAGGGGCAATCAAGATTTGATTATATCCTGAGAAACCATCCATGAGTGATAACATTTCATGACTAGCTATAAGATCAACAAGTTGGTCAATATTGGGTAGAGCAAAGTCATGTTTAGGGTAGGGAAGATTAAGGTATTGAACATTGATGAAAATTAGAAGTCCCCATGTGGGTTTGGTGATGGGAGCAATGCTAGAGATACATTATGGATAGTCAATGGCCTGAATGAAGTTGATAGATAAGAGGAATTGGAGTTCTTTTATAAGAAGATTTATGTGGGGATGTATCTTTTTTTCATACTAGTTTGACTTGAAGATTAGTGACAATGTTATGGAGAGTGATATAAGGATCAATTCTAGGCATGCCCTAATAGGACCAAGGAAATAATATGCTATGGTCTCGAAGGAAAGAAGGGTAATCTTGTTGCTCCATGAAATTTCAAGATTTGACTATTTTGATGATGCAAAGGTTTTCTTTAGTTCCCAAATTTACATCAATGTTTGATTCATTTAGAATTTTTTGATTCTTAGGAGGGAAATAGTTATGGATAGAAGAACCCCCTACACTTAGGTAGGTGAGAATGGAGTCACGATATTGATGTTGGATGGTGTTGAAGGTGGAAGAATTGTATTCAATTATTTTTGGATAAATTAGATGAAAGGTTTTAGTTTAGACATCCTTGTGATAGGCTAGGGGGCATAAACTAATAGTGTTAATAAAAAAAAAAGGTTGGAGGGATGATATTAGAATCCTTAGATATTGGGGAATAGAAAGATGAGGATGAAAGATGTTATTCAATGGTGGTAATGGGTTTTGGTGAGGTGGGTTTTTATGGTGGTTTGAACCCAAGGCTAGAGTACTCATGAGGTTTTTGGGTTTTGATGATGGGTAAATTGTGAGGACCTTACTCATAAAGACAAAAACAAAATCCCTTCTAAGAGCATCAATGAAGGTATGCTTTGGCAAAGGCTAGATTGTCTAGAAAAGAGAAGTCAATAGTGAATGGTTTGATGTATGAGATAGTGGTGGGAGCTAGGAGTGGCCGATCAAGTCCCCCATATATGACATTTGTTTGATTTTTGGGGGGACTAAAAGTGATAATAGTTCTAATTTATGGATTTTAAGAATGGTTATTTTGAAGATTCCCATATTCTTATGGAGTAGGGAAAGCATCCAAAGTTAGAAGGTGATATTCCCCTAGTGAGAGTCATTGAAATGTTGATTGTAGGGGGCCTTCCACCATAATTTGTGATGAAGGGATAGATGAGATAGTGTATGCTTCATGATTATGGTGGGAATAAATGTTATTGATGGTAGTTGATGAGGTGGTTTGGTTAAAATTTGGTTGTGAGGTGGATGAAAGAGGAATAATAATGTCATTAGGTTGATATGTCATATTGTAGGTGGTAAAGGGAATAGGATTAGATTTGATTGTAATAACTTTCCCTCATGCTTAAATTTGATGCATTGGTGTAAGGTGGAAGGGATTCAACTCATATCATGGATCTAAGGGTGTTGAAGTAACACAATATATTATAACATGCCCTTAATAACATAATATTGTTTAGGAATGGTACGAGGTCCCAAATAGATGTGGAGTACCATAGTCCTTAATGTTTTTGCCATGGTATCATTAATAGAATGAAGGACCATTGTACTCTTAGACATGATGTTTATAGGAAATTGAAGTTGGTCATATGCATGATGGGATATTTTGTTGATGTTAGCTCCTTCATCAATAATTACCCTTTTGATATAGGTCTAATTGATGTATGCTATGATGAAAAGGGGATGATTAGGATCTTTAGTATGGAAAGGCAAGATTTTAAAATCCTAAAAAGTGATAAGGGAAGAATGGTGGATGGATCCAACAAAAGGTATAAGGGGTTATGGATCATTAGGTTGAACCTCTATGGAATACAAAGCCTCAATTAATTCTTTGTGATGTTGAGGTGAGGTGTTGACTAGATCATAAAGGCTCATTTTCACTAGTGTTTGGTGAAGTTATTTCAGCACAAGTCATAATATGAATGGAGAAGGGTTAGAGGGTGGGGCTCCTATAATGGATACTTTTGGTTTTGATGGTTGTGAGGGTGTAGGTGAAGATGTTTGGGCTTTCTTGGTGGGTTAGGAGGTCAAAGGATAAGTCCATGGAATGGATACTTTGTCTTTCTCCTTATCCTTCTATAGGGCCTAAGAATGGGTAACCATATGAATGGTGTGGATAAAGGGTCTTGATGTTTACTTTATTTCCTCCTCTTCAACATTATGTGGGAGTGGGGGAATCAGTTCTTGTTGGATGGGTTGGTTAGGTAGTGGAGTAGATGATGGGCTCAATGGAGGTTCTTCCAAGAGATCATCTTCATCCAAAAGATTGTGGACAAGAGTTTGCAAAGCTTTACAGTTCCATATTTTATGTCTACGAGTCCTATGGTAAAGAAAAATCAAATTATCATTGAACCATCTGGGATTAATATGGGAGGGGTCAAAAGGTTTTATTGGAGGTAAGCTAATAGAAGAGGTTTTCAATAACCCTTATAAAATTCTTGTGTAAGACTCAATCAAAGGTGTGGTAGGTGTTGGGTTTTTGGTTTTAGGAGTGGGAACTTTTTTGGGCATATGCTTCGTCATGAAAGTTGTGGTTGGAGGAATGATTTTGGTTGGGGGTTTTAGTTGGGTTTGTTTGGTTATGATTTATTTGGTGATTGCAGGCTTGGATGATGAAGTTGTAACTATATGTGGGAAAGTATAGGTAGATAGGTTGGTTAAAAATGATGGAAAACAAGAGGGTTGGGTGGGTACAAGTGGAGAAAAAGGAGATGGTTTATTATAATTTGAATAGGTAACTAGAATGGTAGAGGGATGAGGTCCTAAAATATAATGTGAATGGGAAGGAGGTGGTGTGGATCTAGTTTATGGTGGAAGTTTAGATAGCGCTATCTTATTAATAGGTTTGGTTGGATTTATCTTTGGTGGGATTGTTGGGGTCAATTAAAACCTCAAAGGGGGCTATGTATGACTAGGTGTCAAAATAATTTCTAGGTTCTTAATTGGTTTGGTGAAAGAGGCATGCGGTGATTTAGTAATTTTAGGTTAAGGTGGTTGGGATGTTTCACTTAGGGTTTAGGAAGAGGTGTTTAGTGGAGTGGTAATAATGGGTTTAGGGGTGGACTCAAGTGAAGTAGAGGATTTATATTTGATTTGTTGAGGATGTCAAATTCAATGACAAAATGTGGCTCTATCAATGTTAGGTTGAGAGGTGAACTCTAAACTTTAGACTATCCTAAAGAAGGGATTATAAATAGGTTTAGTTTCTTGGTCATTGCTCTCAAAGATTAAGCCCTTGGGTGGAGAAGAAGGAAAGGTTTTAATGTTTTTATTTTTGGTGAGAGGTCCCAAAGGTGGTGATTTGGTGGATGAGGTAACATTTTCTTGGGTGATGGTTTCCATGGATGATTTTATGATAGGTGGAGTAGTCATGGGATATTATATGGGAAGAATGGGTAGGGTTTCCTCATTTTTTTGGTTGTCCAAAGGAGAGGAGGGTATTTTTACTACTTGGAAGGAAAGAGTGGAAGAGGTGGGAATGGTTAATATAATGGATGAATCATTCGATGTTTCAACCAAGGGAGAGGTAGGTAGAGCCAAGGTCTTATCAAGTAAAGAGAGGGGGGAAGTTGATTCCTCCATTTGGGTATTTGGAGGAGTAGGTCGTGAGTTAATTTTCTCAACTTGGGTAATTAAGGTAATGATCTCCTCAACAATGGGATCACTATTGATAACACTAATGGTGTTGGCCTCATGAGATGTAGATAATTTGGGTTGGTTATAATGGTGATGGGTAGAGGGATAATGATTGGGTAAACATTTATAGAAAATGTCAAGAGACTGATTAGGAGGTTCATTGGGGTTATCAAACATAAACTCTCCACTATCAATCAAATTTTGGACAAGACTTTTAAAGTTATTGCATCTATTAACATCATGTCCTACAACATGGTGAAAGGCACAATTGCCATTCTCATTATACCACTATGTAAAGTGTAATAAGAATTAAATTACTATGGTGGCTTGATTGGTGGAAGTTGTATGAGGTTGGATTTGAGAAATTTATCCAAAATTGATACATATGATTCCCCTATGTGAGTATATTTTCTTGGAGGAGCTCAATTTTGATTTTGGTTTTGTTGCTAGGGAGGGTTTGAAGAATTGGTTTTAGGTGGATGGTTGATAATTAGAGATGGAGACATTTTTTAAACAACTAAGTTTTTGGATGCTTTTGCTTTGGTAATGGGTTAGTTAGTGGTTTTAGTGGAGGAAGGGTTATTGGATTTAAAACTAAAATTTTTGTTTCAAAGCTTCAACTTCCCTTCATCAATGGCATGGTTCTCCATTTTTCATGACATAGTGAATGATTAATCAAAGGTTATAAAGGTTTAGAGTTGAAGATTGGGGGAAACATGATTGGAATAACACTAGGAAAAGAGCTCAATCAATTTAGGTTGGCGTAATGGAAAATAAAGTTGGTTGATAAGACCTCTTCATCTAGAAACAAAATAAAAAATTAACTCATCATCAAGTTACTTAATGGAATAGAGATTAGTGATAGAAAACTTTCTAGATATGTTCATATAAAAGTTTTATAAAAATATTGAGGCCAACTGAGAGAAGGAAAGGATGGAGTGATGGGTAAGAACACTATACCAATCAAAGGCAAGTTTGGATAAGGACATGGGGAAAGTTTGAAGAAGGGGAGCATCATCATAAGTGATCAAACAATATGAATTATGGAAGGATCTCAAATATTTTTGGGGGTCCTCTTTACCTTGGAATTTGGAAAACTTGGGTAGTTCCCATTGAGGAGGATAATCATGGATAGGGATAGATGGGTGAATGGTTTCATTACAAATTTTATCATAAGATAAAAGGTTATGAGACCTAGAGATGGATGATTCCAAGTTGGTTGTTTTGTTCATTAACATCTTGATCAAGTCTGGTTATGGTTAAGAAGATGCATAATTGAGGGGTACATTCTATTGAAAATGGGTGGTAGCTATATTTAGATAAGTGATAGAAGGTGCTGAAGAAGCCATATATTGGTAAGTGATGATAAGAGGTTGGGCTGTTACCCCATAAGGTTTGATTGACACAAATGGTTGGGTGGAAGGTCATATGTACCTTTATGGATTAGAGACATATTGATAGGATGTTATGGGCACTTGTTGAGGAAGAGAAGGGGATTGTGTTAAATGTATGGTTGAGGTGATGGTATGAGGTTACGAAAGTTGAGGTTGAGTGGTGACTCTAGTGGTAATGGGTGGAAGTTTTTGAGGTATAGAAAGAACCAAGTTTTGAAATGGGGTAGAGGTTGATAGGTTGGTTGAGACAAGGGGAAGGGTGAAAATAGGGGAAGAAGATAACCCCATGGTAGGTGGTATATAAGTAACTAAAGTTAAGGTTGAACCTACTTGGGAAGTGTGGGGTATGGTAGGAGGTGTTTGGTTGGATGTTGGAATATTGGATTAGGTTTGGGTGGTGGTAGTAGATGGGATGTTAGAGGAGGAAGAG
This sequence comes from Torreya grandis, assembly GCA_037957365.1. Lineage (NCBI taxonomy): Eukaryota > Viridiplantae > Streptophyta > Pinopsida > Cupressales > Taxaceae > Torreya > Torreya grandis. The sequence continues at coordinate 244,598 of JARHVA010002323.1, forward strand.
GCTTTGGTCAACAAAGGTTGAGTTGAGGTATTACCCACCATAAGGTGGGGGACATACCATAAGGAGGATCCACATAAGGAAAAAAAGAATTAGATTGGGTAAGTTGTTAATATAGTGTTTAATATTAACTAGATTTTTATCAAGGAAGGTAATGAAGTCTGTATCACCCTTAAAAACAACTAAGATTCTGGTAGGAGGGGGAGAAAGATGAGGTGAACCCTCATCATTAGAATTATATTCCATGGAGGAGGAAGATGAAGGTGGTGTCTGATCAGTCTAGTTTCTAAAATTTTATCTCATAAAAACCATATGAGAAGAGAGGAAATATGATGAGACTCACACATCAAACAAGGAGCAATAAAAAGAAAAGAATTAGATCAGTTTTGGAATATGCCTTAAAAAGTGTGAAGAGGGAATTTGGATTCTAGATTAGATACTAAAGAGGAAATATAAGGTTGGTTTTATGTTATTTAGGTGCTCAAAAGGAGAATATATGTTGATATTTGGTACATGGCTTGGTATTGGGGCCTACTTCCTCACTTCACAATCCCATAGTGGTTAGAGTGTCAGGTGCTTAGCTAGATTATACCAAGTTTAGAGTTTATACTTAGCTAGAGAACAAATTTGGTTCTCCCCTTGGTGGTGAAATCCAAGTGGGATAGTTAGGAAGGGGTAAGGTTTACACTAAGTGCTGAAATCCTAGTCAAGCCCTATCTTAGGTATTGGTTTTATGTTTTAATTATGAAAGTGGTTCATGTTTTGTGTGTGATAGTAAAAGTGGAAATATAATAGATTAACTACCTTTTAATTAGATAGATGTACTAAAAATATAAGCAAAAAATGTATGCATTCAAATTTTAAACCCAAGATAAATTTAGATTTGTTTGAATGTGAAAATAATAGAAAGAGAGAGCCTATAAATGCTAACTATTGAAAAAAAAGGTGGGGGTCCCTCCAAGTGTGCCAAAATGTTTCAATTAATTTCACCCATTTCTTAGTTTTAGAAGTAGTGAAACTAGTAATAGGGTGTGGAGAAGAATGCCTAGTAAAGTGCATGCATGAATCTAGACAAAGGTGGGATCTCCTTTTTGGCTAGGGAGGAATAACCTATGACTAAGATAGACACTAAAACTTGGTAAAGGAATTATGGAGTAATTTAGTAATAATGATGGTACTTTGTACCTTCTAATGTGATATTGATAGAGCTTTGGGTCACTAATGAGACTGCTCACTAAAAGGATGCTGGATACCTACAAGAGAGCTTGAATACAAGACACTTTATTGTGGATCCCTTTTCACTTCCTTCTCTTCTCCTTTTATAAGTAGAAGTTGCTTAGTGAAATAAAATAAGTTACTAATTTGATAGAGGATAAAGTTTCCTATTCTCATAGATTTTAAAAGCTGATTTTAAAGGCAATTTACCATTCAAGGAGTTGTTAATCTTGCACATAGCTAGCCATGATTTAAATTTTTAAATAAATTTGGGTCCTTATCATTAGTATTCAAGCCAACTGTCAATGGTTAGGATTACCATCATTGGTCAAGGGACCAAAAGAAAGATGGGTTAACTATGTTGGGTTTTTATATGGTCAAGTTTCAAAAAGAGTCAAATGGCCTAGGTAGCCTTCTAGATTAGGTTTCTAAATGTAGTGTGACATCAAAAGATATTGCATGTAGTTTTAGGTATCTACATGTGTACGACTCTCACATTAGAACCTAAGAACTTGATGAGCTTAAATTTGAAATTCATATGACCATCATTTGATGTTTACGAGGTAGTCATTGGCATTCACATGACCATCAACTTTAACCCCACCACAATTAGGAACTTCATGAGATTAAATTTGAAATCTTCATGAATGTTATTTGAACACCCATAAAGCTACCACTAATGTTCATGAGGACATCAAAATTAATCTCATCTAACATTTTTACTTATAAAAAAGGGGTATGTTTTATTGCATTTGAGGGGTCATTTATCATTTAAAAATTATCATAAAATTATTTAACCTAAGTATTTTTGTGTTTATTAATATGAAATAGACTTCGATAAAATCATTTTAACTTAAGTCATTTGAATAACTATGCACTGATTAAAGCTCATGTATCTTTAAGAATATGATGACTCTACATTTCATCCTCAAGGATGATTTAATACTATGAAATCAACTATGAATTTTCAATGAATCTCCAAGAGCCCATGGGATTGACACAAGGAAGACACACATTCAATATGTGACTGATAAATGTGCTAGAGTTCAAAAATATCATGGAGGTGCCAAGTGGCACAACCATGGGGTTCGGCACCAAAACGAATCAATGACAAATGAGGGCCCATATCATAATAAATAGTTTATGCTTATCCTTGTATCATTATCTAATAACATGAATACAAAGGGTAGTTTTAAAAAATAAATAGCTATTCCTTAGAGGCATTTATGAAAAATAACATGAAAAGTGCTAGATAGATGCCAAATAAGCACCACACAAGCACAAAGTGACAAAATAGAAGATATTGTGTACTCAAAATGTAAATATATAAATGCAAAGGTAAAAGTCAAATTTGAGGTGCATATAAGCCTAGGTATGAATAATCTACTACCATTAAAGTTTTAAATCCATAAAACTTACATAAAAGGCCTTAAATGAACTTAGATTAATTACAACAAATATATAAGAATTTAAATTATGTTTTGAGCATATAATAACTAACCCAAAGACCATTTTTAATATAATTTTGAGAAATTTGCAAGTGTGAAAGCCATGGTAGATTAGAGGCAACATTTATGGGATGAGATAAAATTGTAATTATCATCTGACAGTAAGGGAAAGGTTTTCAAAGACACTAACCTAGACACTATGGCCTTGAACACTGACAAAATGATTTGGTCCAAGCTCTTCTCAACCATTGAGGAGATAGATGCCATCACTAAGGAAGAATAAAGGATTACCATATTTAGTAGGAGGTATTTCAACTTGGTTATAATTCAAATGTCCAGTCTCCATCATGTTACTACCAAACCATAAGTACTCCATTAAATTGACATCCTTGCTCCTATTTTTGTAGATTATAAAATTGAAAATGACTGGATCATTCATGATGGGAGATCTAGGAGAGTTTCATACATTTTTCACACTAGCCTTTGTTAGGTATTAAAAACTTCCAAAAACCCCATGTGGACCTACCCACCATTAAGGAATAGACTGGCAAGAATGAGCTTGACACCATCATTATGCCATAGATGCTCCAAAGGAACTATGTGATTCAAGACCATGATGGGAACATCCTATTTTCCCAATTTAGAGAGGTATTTAGGGTAATTATGACCCTATTGAATATAATATCTTGGCCCCCTTCAACCATATTTATCAATAAGATTTGGGTATCCTATGTATACTTCATGTTAGAAAAGGTATCACTCCTCCAATTAGAGATATGATCAACATCCACCTAGGGAGACAATTTATAACCACCAAGAAGAAGACTAACAACCAATTATTTATGATTTCCTATCTACTAGATGCCCTACTAGCCTCCACCAGGATCCCTCAAATAGAAAATTGGTAATTTAAGGGTAGATTCACAATATCCCACCATTATTCAAAGCTAAATATCTTCAAATATTGGCACCAAATGCAATTCATTTTTGATTATCTCTATCTTACTTTAGTATAATCCATCATAGGGATCTTAATGCCTAGGGTAAGCCCTGTAATCAATAAGTATGTGGAACTAATAAGAGACATCTTATTGTATCCAAATTGTACTATGATAAAAATTGAAGGGATTCTGACTCAACCTTACAAGTTGATTTTCTATGTTCACAACAAGCTAGAATATAATTAAATTTCATGTCAACTTCTTCATGGTTTTGATGGAGTGTGAAAGGATAGATGGAAAGGCCTCATTCATCCCTTCCATTTAATAATTAACAAAAATTTGCTACAAGATTGGAAACATATGGAAACCATTTCTAGGCATAAAGATTATTTTGGATTTTAGTTGGATGATCTAAGGAATTGGGATCTTTATGATAGGTTAGGCAAGCATTTGAAAAGTAAAAAATTATCCAGCCCAGTTTACATGCATCAACCAAGTCCTTATGATCCTTTACACATTAGGGCTATGAATTTTGAATAAGTACTAGCTATGTTCAAGAAACATAATGTTAGACTTAAACATAGACTAACTATTAATGAAAATCCACCTAGGGACATATGGAAAATGGGACCTCTTCAATACCTTTTATGCTTAGATCTTCCAAGCCACCTCAAGAGAAATAATAGATGAAAGTGCCACAACCCAAATCATATATTACACAAGTTTCTAAGAAGGAGAAGTTGGAAGAGAGGCCTAGTTAAGGACCCTCATCCTCAACCCTACCTCAAAGACAAGCATCTCTGATTGAGTACCTAGACATGATTTCCTTGAAGCTAAATGAAATAGTGCAAGATGCCCTCAAGGTGCTTGCTAAATCATATGGCCTTGATGAAGAGGAGGAACAAGCTTAAGAATATCAGGCTCAAGCAAAGGAAGCTAAGAAAGATAAAGGAAAATAAGTTTCCCTAGACCTAGTCCTAGTGGCACCATTAAAGGAAAGAAAAGAAGAATTGACAATTATCCCAATTAGACAAAATAAGACAAAGTTGAATTTCACTCACCCCACAAGTGAAATCAACTTATTTAATGAAGAATACCCTGTTCATAGACCAATCATCCCTGATTGGTTAATCTATGAAAAAATGCAAAAGATTCCCACTTTGTCACACTCTTGGGCCTTGACCCAAAATATTAACATTGATGTGCATGATAATATCATACCATGGATAAGTGATTTAATGGAGGAAGAAGAAAGAATAATAATGACGACTATAGGGTTAGATAGAAAATAATTAGATGCCCCTAGAGAATCAAGAAACATAAGGGTTGAGATCCCAAAAAATCTTAATGTTATATAGTCATCTACTACTATGCAATTCAATCTAGAGACAATTGGATTAGAGAGGGTGACAACTAGAAAGGCCATGGTGGGGACTGAAGAGTTCACATTCCAAAAGGTTGATCCATTTACAGTCTTAACTCTAATTGGGGGATAGTAGCCTAGTGAACTACCCATCTATGTAGAGGACATATAAATCCTAACTGAGGCCCATTCAACATAAATTAGAGCAGGGATCAAAGGCATAAAAGAAAAGATACATAACCTAGAGAGTGAAAAGGAGAATTTGGAGACCTAGGCTATATTATCAATTCTTGAGGCCATATAAAAATTGTTTAAGGCATCCTTTTTTGACATGTTTGACTCCTTAAAATTGATGAAGCTAAGATAGGATCCATTGAGCTAATAGAGTGAGGTATCTAAAGGATTGATGACAAAGTGATAGGATGTAGAAGATAAAATAAGGGATCTCATCAATATACTAATTAAAAATATAATTCATAAATTAAAAACCATTAGCTTAACCTAGTTAAATGCTATATTATGGATAGTGGTGGATAAAATCTAGAGTTTAATTACTTGGTCAGTAGGCCTAGACAGACTCTTAAGGGATGATGAAGAGCTAATAACAAGAATTAAGAAGATCCTTGGCACCATGTTGGCTAATCGTGAAAATTATATATCCATATGAATTATTGATGATGAAGAATTTAAAAATAGAGTCATATTGGTGATACAAGAAGTGAAAATCAAAATTTAGGGTCAATCTAGTATTGATAACAGTAAAATTATGGGCATGATATTCATTATTGAAGAAAAGATTGCAAAATCTAGCAACATCAAAGAAGCTATTGCAAGGGATGATAGAGAATTTGATGAGTTAGTTGATCAATAAGATGTCTATCTCTTAAATCTAGCTATAGATTTGGATCTTGTGAAAGAAAAACATCAAAAAGCTATGGAGCTTCTAAAAGAGAAATAGGGGAGCCCTTTAGCAATGGGCCAACTAGATAATTAATATTCATCCTTATAAAAAAATTATAATATTTTAAAGGGGATTATTCTTTTGTAAAGTCATATGCTAAGTTTATTAGCATATTTGCCTCCAGGTTAGTATATTTTGGAAAATAAATTGTATTCTAGACCTTTTAAAACAAGGATAGTTGTCCTTCATGTATATTTGTATCTTGTAAATCAACTGGTATATTGCATGGACCTATTACAAAAGGTACCACTATAATCTTGTAAAGAGTGATAATTTTGAAAAAAAAATATAATTTGAGTATTTTTTACAATCAAGGACTTCTGAAAGGATTGTGCAGGTCTATTTGTGTCAATTATTAGATGGATTTTCTCTAAATTACTAATCTTAAGTCTTAGATTTGAATAGTTCTTATGAATTATGAGTTGCATATTTGATTATAGGGTTGTTAATTTGTGTTTATGATAGATTAGTTGAATGATCATGAATTTCTTCATTTCATTTGATTTGTATTTATATGTGCTAATTCTATTTGAGTGTGGTACCAAATCTTTAAAGTAAATTTGGTTCTTACTTGTATTTATTTATATCATCCTTGGAGGTTTTCCTAGTGTGTAGTGAGATCTAAGATTATGTTATTTTACACTATATGTTAGTCAAATGTATACTCAGTTGAAATTGAATCTCTGTTATGATGTTTGACGCTAAGATCAATAATCACTTATTTTCTTTCTATATTACTTTATCTTTTGCTTATTTTTTAACTAGATCACTTTAGTTTAGACTTGATTATAAATATCCATTTAGATTAGTATTTAGTTTAATATTTGATCATAATTCACTAGTATTATCATAAATACTTAAAATTTACAAATATTTGGTCCATGATGTATCCCAACAATCAATTAATATAAATTTTGTGGAAGAGTTAAATATTACTCTACTGCTATTTCACCATAGGTAACATAGGTTGTTAGTCTAAAAACTTTATGCTAAGTTATTTATTTTACCAATCCTAATTTAAATATCATTTTCATCTATAGGATCAATGGTCCATGTTTTCTCATGTGATCTAGATCCAATGATGTGAGATTATAGACAAATTCTCAACCCTAAACTAAAGTTAGAACATATTCTAAAGATCAACAGTAGGCATTTAATCTATAAGGATTGATATAATGATGTGTATTAAGTCAAGACTTCAACAAATCCTCAACACAAGAAAGAGGGTATAAAGTGTAACAATATTATCCAAAGAACACTCAATAACTAGTGGCATTGACTTTGTAGATCAAGATATAATGGAATATGTTTGCTTAGGCAAAAATGATCAAACAATGTATAGAAAATGTTTAAAATTCAAGAATCTTGAGGATAAATGTAGAGGAAACAAGTGGCATAACTACATACCATGAATTAAATTTCTATCATCTTCCAAAGATCGATGGTACACAAATGAGCATACACATTTAGATTAATAGTCCATGAAGCAGGAGGCATAATTAGGTAGCTCAAGATTGATGGAGTGTGGTTAATCTATGAAAATAAGATCACAAGTGTAAGATCAATGTTGACATTTAAATGAATCTCAGAGTGAATTTAGAAGAGACAAATGTCATAACCATGAGGAATGTAGCAAGCAACCAATAGAGTTTGAGTTCTCAAATCAAGATCAATGAACTAATTTTATCCAATTGAAGAGAATCTAATGGTTCAAGATCAATGGAGAATTTTTAAAAGACAACTGTCACCTTTTAAATATTAATGAGCAAAATACTATAAAAATGCCATGGGGATGCCATAATGATTCCACATCAGATACATGTAAGTATAATATACCAAGTTGAATATTTTTTATACTTGATAAATGTAAGGGTATAAGTATGGAATCCAATTGGGATCTAAATCATGAATCTCACAAAATTTTAAATAGTTTCTACCATTAAAATTCTATAAAAAAACTTTAGGAAAGCCCTAGTAAGTACAAAAACCTTGATTCAACATTGTGATCATTATAATCAAGCTAAGGAAGTTGAATTATGACTTGTGCAAAGATAATTTAATCAAAAATTGAATTACATACCACTAGAAAACAATCTAGAGAAGCTTGCATTTATGGCATCCCAAAACTGTATTTCAATGGAAGATGTGGAGGTTTGTCTGACTTCATATACATAAGGGAGGGTTTTCAAAGACACATAATTTGATGCCACAACTCTAAATATAAGGGGAAAAAATTATTCAAGCTTATTTTGGACCATTGAAAACCAATGACCCATCATAAGAGTAGAACATGTATGCAAGGAGGCTATACTATAATGATCAAGGGAATCTTGAAATAGAGCAAAATTTGAAAGAGTAAGCCATCTTGTCAATACAAGAAGACATATCTAATCTATATGAGGACACCATGATTGAATTATTAAATCCTTTAAAATTAGTTAGAATGAAAAAGAGGTAATAAGTGAGCAAAATTCCATGGCTACAAGTCAAGTTGGCTAATGGTAGGCTTCAAGACATCAAGTGAAAGAGTTAATCAAAGCCTTGATGAAGAATCAAGTCACTAAATCTAGGATAGTGACCCTAACCCACTTAAATATGGCTATGGCTATATTGGTGGACAAAATAAAATCCATGAGTAGTTGGTCCAAGAAGATGGATGAAATTTATAAGAAACTCAAATAGTAGGAAGATAAAATGTTATTAGATAGCTTAATTACATATCGAAACTCATTTGGTCCTTTGAGCCTTATCACTGATGAGGAGTTCAGGCATGTAAATTATCAATTCATGTAGGACATGAGGAACTCAAGTCTAAGGAAGACAGGGATTGATAATAAGAAGATGATGGTCTTGTTGTTATCATTTGATGAGAAGATAGGAGATGTTAGGAGAATCAAGTAGGCCTTAGAAAGAGTTGAAAAGGATATCAATACCCTGTGAGATGAATAAAAAGAGTTGTTCATGAGACCCATTATTCACCTATAAATGATTAAGACTAACATTATAAAATTAAGATCTTGAAAGGAAGCCAAAAGGCTACAACATCACCAGGGTCCCAAAGTTAGTTGGATTAGGAATATTATTCTGTAACTAGCATTGTATGATCTTTTAAAAAAGGAATATTCCTTTGTAAATGCATGTGCATTTGTGAAACACATGGGCTATAGGTTAATATATTAGAAAAGATCCTTTGTTCTAGAATGTAAAAAAATGATAGTTATCCTAGACACATATACAAACGTAATTTGACATTACTGACCAACATACCTCATGAATGATCTATATAAAAAGGTATTACCAATTGTAAAAAGAGAGAGTTTTTGGAGCCAAAAATTATTTGTAACTTTTAAGCAAATTAATATAATCAAGGAATTATGCTAGGTTTGTCCACATTTGCTTGTGTGAATTATTATCGTGGTTTCTCTATCATTTGTCTATTCTTATATTTAGATTTGAATGGTTCTTGTGAATTATGGATGTGCATATTTAAATGTAGAGTTGTTAATTTGAGCTAATGCTAGATTAGTTAAATGTTATTAGGTTTAATTTTCTTTATTTTCTCTTCTTGCATTTGGGCTAATGTTATTTTCTTACAGGGGTAAAATTCTTAAAGTAAATCTTGTTCATATTTACATCTTTTGATACTTTACATAGATGTTTGCCTACTGTGTGGTGGGATTTGAGCTTATGTTACTTAATGTTTCACATTGGTTACATGTATGTTGAGATAAAATTGGAAATTTGTCATAATGTCTACAGCAAATATAAATATCACTTCTCTTTTCTATCCTACCCTTCCTTTTGTTCTTTTTAATCAATTCACCTTGGATTATCTTAGTTCTGAATACTCATCTTAGTTTAGATTTATAATTATGTTTTAAGCATAATTCACTTCAAATAGAATAGACCATCTTTAAAATCAAAGATAAAATATCAATCCACAATGGCTCCCAACCACCAACTAATATAAATTTGTTAAACAATCAACCTATTCTACCTCTATTCCACCAAGGATAATAAGAATATCGCAACCAAAAACTAAGGCAATAGATTATTTGAATCTAGAAATGAGAAGTATTTATTAAAAACTATATGAACTTGTTGATACATGTAGGTGCATCAACAAGTGGAAAAATTGGCTCTACAAGGAGGGTGAGTTAAATCTTTGAAAATTTTGCAACATCTTTACTAATTTTGGTTAATTTTGTTCAAAGATTGATGTATTCTTTGCATATTTATGTTTCTTTTAGCATATTTGTATAAACATAATTGATCTTAATGGTTTCAGACCAATATTTTTTCTTATTTATCCAAATATATATGTTCTTTGAATTTTAATATTTAATGGTGGTAAATATAGCTTAAGATCTATGAATTTAAGGCATCTAAGGTTAGTAATAGCTATTTTATTTAAAGATTTATTGGATATCTACAAATTTGAGTTTATTTGAGCTTTAAATGTGTAAATATCATTCATATTTACGTGTTTAGACACATATTTGAGTTTTAATATAAATATTTATGTCCTTTTCCATTCTTTATACATATTTTTGCAAAATTTACTTAATGTACAAGTCTGATCACCATTCTTTGTAAAGATAAAACTTACACATTGTATTTCAAACATGGTTCAAGTATTTAAAGCTATAAATTCTAAGGATAAGGATTACGTCATGTTATAATAGAGCTAGGTGAGACAAAGGTATGTTTAGACTTTTAATGTCTCAATTAATGTCACTAATTTAGGGTGTTCCTATGTTTAATCCCTATCAAGGTATGTCTTGACTATGTGGTTCTTCAATCAATGTACCAAGTGTGTTGCATGAACTTCATCATAATAATGAAAATTATTTACCTAATTTTAGTCCTAATTTTATTTTAATTACTAAGATCACATTTAAATATTCAAAGTTGATTTAAGACTTTTGAATGTTATTCATGAAGATGTAGCATGCAGATTTTTTCCATTTACTTTCAAAAATGTTGCATATGAATGGTTCTTTAACCTTCATAAAAATTACATAGCTAGCTTCAATGATTTTAATAATTAATTAATTAATCATTTTTAAAAATTCATTATTCCATGTGTCCTATATAACAGTTTACCATAGTCAAAGAGACTCAAATCAACACATAAGAGCCTTCAATGCTAGATTCTAGAAAATGTTTAGCAGAACCATAGCTCCTTACAGACCTAATGAGTTTTTATCCTTAGAGATATACAAAGATGCCTTACATCCCATAACTTATGTTTTTATTAATATATCTTCTCAAGTTATTAATACATTAGCCCTAGCTTATGCTAAAGTTATGATCATTAATGATTAGTGTAACCCTAGGGTCAAATATCATACAATATTCCCAACATTAATCAAAGTTTTTATATTATGAATGTTATTCCGAATGTGAATAAAAATATTCCTACCTTAAATTAACTTCCTTTTTTGGACCAATTACCATTGAACCATGCATATCTTGGCCAAAATCTAGGATTCTTGAACCACTCTACCAATGGGTGGCATCCACAAGACTAGAGCGCTTTGATGCCTACAACTAGTAACAATACTCAAGTTCATAATTATTAATCACCTAATAATTAGAATGATGTTATCTTGAATATGGTTCAAAATTTAATCACTAATTTCATTCAACTGTAAAACTAAGTTGGCAATATTGGGGAAAGTTATAATAGGAACTTCTCTTTCCAAAGATTTAATAGGCCTTCAAATAGGTTTCAAAACAATAAAAAAATGGGTAATCATCTAATTATAATGTTATTTATGTAAATATTGGTGATGTATCTATGCCTAATTATTTTAGATTCCATTATACTTCAAAGCATCAAAAATTAGATTGTTTAGAGTTTTGTAATGCTTTGGAAGATTTTCAAGAAAAAATAGATATTTTTGAAGTTGTACCTACTAAATAAAATGTTGAAGGTACCATAGGCTCTTCAAGGTCATCTAAATAGATTGATTCAACTCTCATGGTGGAGACATTTGAGTTCCCATTCCAAGAAGAGAATGAGCCTGAGGATAGCCATGAAGAGATTCATGCTTTTCAACAATATCTAAAGAAGACCTATCCTATAAGGAATAGGGAGTAGAAACAACCTTTGAAAACCTTAATTACACCAAATAATTTTGACACTCCTCTTGATACTACATCAAATAACAATCTAAAGCCTCTTAAGTGAAGTACATATAAACCCAATACTGATGCATCTAATTCTTCTAATAGAATTAGATATAATATAGTAGTGGACATGAAAAAGATCAAAATTAACATTAATTTACATGAGTTGACTCAAATTACATAACAAAAGGATTTGTTGTTATAATATTTTCACTAATAATTCTAACAAACCAAAAAATATTGCACATGCTAGCATTGTAAAACACAAAAGTAAGGTAGATGTTGCACCTTTCCTACTTAAAATCAACATCTTTGGTAATAATTTTCATAATTGTTTGTAAAAATTTGGTGCATATATATATATATATATATATATATATATATATATATATATATATATATATATATATATATATATATATATATATATATATATATATATATATATATATTATGCCTAAAGGTATTTGTGAGAAATTAGATTTGAATATAATTAAATATGATAGGGCTATGCCTCAATTAGATAAATCAAGAGTCAAAGTGATTGGTGAATTGTTAAATGTTCACATGTAGATTACTTCAAAACCAAGGATTCAATAGTTCATTGACATCCAATTGGTGGATATTCATGATGCATATGTAATGATACTAAGTAGGGCTTGGACTATATCATTAAATGGTTATATGTTAACTACCTATTAATACATGTGGTTACCCTAGAAATGAATTCCAAATTAAATTAAGATAGAGAGGGATCCCAAGAGGAAGCATATGATCATTGAATACAATGAAAATAATGAGAGGGTTAACATGGTTAACTCAAATCTAGGTGTTTACACTTGTAACACCACAAAGATATGTAACTCCAAAAATTCTCATGATATACCTAGATTATGGAATTTTTATTTTGATGTTGCTAGATGCCAATCAGGGTTTGGAATAGGAGTGATATTAATCAATCCTATTGGGAGAGAATACATTGCTTCTTATAAAATTCAATTCTCATGCACCAATAAGTTGACTGTGTATGAAGCACTTATTTTTAGATTACAATTTGTAATCAAACACAAGGCCAAGGAACTATTATTTTTTATTAATTCTAAACTATTAGTTAATTAGGTCAAGATTAAATATCAACATAAGTCATCCTATCTTAAGAAATATAAATTTAAAGCATGGGACTTAATTGAATGTTTTGATGCTTTTAACATTATGTTAATCCTTAAGAGAGAAAATAAGGCTACCAATGAACTTGATTCAGTTTCATCCAAACTTATTCCCAATCAAGATTCTAAGTTACAGAGCCTTACCATTGAATTAGTCCCATGTCTCTCAATACCAGATAATGCCAACCACTTGCAAATATTCAATGATGATCAATAGATCATAGACTTTGTGATGACCTCATCAATATTTGAGACTCAAACCATTGATGAGGTCAATGAAAATATCCTTGATTATGACAATTTTAAAGGCAAACTTGATGATATGATCATTTATTTGAGTGATGATAATATTACTAAAGGGATGATAGCCTTAGACAGACTATTTGATTTAGATAAACTATTTGAGACTATCAAGGTTCCAAAAGTGGATATAAAGGACTACAATGCAATGGACTTAACTTCCCAAGGTCAACCTCAAATGGTGAACATTGGTAAACCCTAAGTAAGCATTGAAATTAAGAGAGACAAAGATTTGTTAACCAAATATAAGAGTGAAATAGCATCATCTTATGATGACTTGAATATCTTTCATCCTAGGGTCATAACCCACACCATACCCCTAAAGGAATCTTACAATCCATTTAGGCAAAAACAAAGTCTAGTCAACCCTATCTTAGAACTAATGATATACAAGGAGGTCAATACTTTACTATATTCTATGATAGTGTTTCCCTTTAGACACTCCACTTGGGTATCCAAACTAGTACTAGTCAAGAAAAAAATGGTGAAATTAGATTGTGCATTGATTTTATAAATTTGAATAAAGTATCTAAAATGGATAATTGGCCCCTACTTTCTATTGACTAGGAAATCCAAATAGTTTATGGTTCTATAATGATATATTTTATTGATGTATTTTTATGGTATAATCTAGTGCTAGTGAATAAATAAGACATAATGAAGACTACATTTACCACTAATTGGGGTACTTTTGCCTACAAGAGAATGACCTTTAGATTAATAAATGAAGGTGTAACCTTTCAAATAGTAATGGATCATGCATTCCAAGGCCTTATATGTATGTGATTTATTATTTACATGGATGATGTGACTATATTTTCAAATAATAGGGAAGATCACATCATGCACTTGCAACAAGTATTTGAAAGGTGTAGAAGGTATGTAATTTCTCTCATCCCAAAAAATATCATTTTTGCGTAACTAAGGGAAAATTTTTGGGACATATTATAACTAAGGAATGGATATTTATATACATAGATATATTAAGTGTAATATCAATGATATAACCCCCTAATAATAGGAAGGAACTAAATTCTTTCTTTGGTAAAATCAACTTTGTAAGGAAGTTTATTTCTAGTTTTGTAGATATAATGAGACATTTGAATGACATGTTGAAGAAAGATGATAAGAACATATGAAATGAAGAAACCAAGAAGGCCTTAAAGGAAATAAAATAAATAATTAGACAAGCCCCTATACTGATAAGTCTAAACTTTACTAAAGATTTCTATCATTACTCTTTTGATTCTTACCATACAATTGCAGATGTCCTTAACTTAGATGGATGTGATCATCCTATTGATTTCATGAGTATTAATTTTAAAAATGGGGAATTGAAGTATTCTCTTATTGAAAAATAAGAATGTTCTCTAGTCAATTTAGTGAATAAATTTAGGCATTATATCCTTAGAAATAAGGTACATATAATACTACTAGACCCTGCCACTAAGCTCATGCTTAGCCAATGTAATCCTAGGGAAAGGAGAGGTAAGTGTATGTCTATTCTCCATGAATATGATCTAGATATTAAAAATAAAAATTTGGTAAGATGTCAAGGTTTAATTTAGTTGATTTCCAATACTAACCCCAAACAAAATTTTATGTAAGTTGATCTACAAAGCTTTAACTCCAATGATTGGTATGATCTTATTGTTCATTTGTTAATCAATGAATATTGTCTTGTAAGGTTAATTAGAGATAGATGTAGAGATTTAAGGCTAAAATAAGATAATTTTATATTCAAGGATGGATTTATGTATAGGAAGAACTTTGAAGGCATTTAACTAAGGTGTGTTTCTAAGGAAGAGGTGGTTGAGATCTTCAGAACTTTTCATGAAAAATTGGGAAGTGGACATCCATCTAGAAGGACAAAAAACCATAATATCCTTAGATATGGTTATTATTGTCCTAATATATTTAAGGATTATCAAAAACATGTGAGAGAATACCCCTCATGTCAAATCTTCAACACTAAAGATCCCTTGGCAGTCATTCCATTAAATCCAATAATGATTGATAATCCTTTTGCCTAATGGGGATTGGATTTATGTGGGTCATTAACCCCAATTCATTATATGGTCACAAGTATATCCTAATTGATACTAAGTACTACACAAGATGGATTGAAGAAATGGAAACCAAGTAGTACATGACTAAAGAGTTTATCAGATTCTTAGAAGAAAGCATATGCACAAGGTTTGGGATACCTATATCTCTAGTTTGTGATAGTGGATATGCCTTTGTATCCATCAAGATGACTAAGTGGGAATATGATAACAACATTGTTATCAAGTTCTCATCAAACCATTACCCTCAAGGCAATGGGGTATTTGAATCAATGAATAAGAACTTGATGAAATTAAGAAAGAAGTTTTAAGCCAATAAATGAAGAATGTGGCACAAAATACCTAATTTCTCCCTTTGGGAAGATAAAACTAGACTCAAACAAGATCTCAATGCATAACCATTCTTTTTACTATATGATGAAGATACCATATTTCCCATAATAGTCAGGCTTCCAACCTAAAATTTTATGCAAGAATACATGGAGGAGGATCAAGAATTTTCAGGTTCAAGGTTACTTGAAATCATACAAATGGAAAATGAAAGAGAGGAGGCTTTTTCCAACTTTAGTAGACACCAAATCATAGTCAAGAGGTAGTTTTATAAAAATTTAAAGATAAATGTGTTTAGACAAGGTGAAAAAGTTATTCTTTAGGATAAATCCTAAAAACCAAAGGGAAAACATGGGAAGTGCACACCATTATGGATTGACCCATATCAGATTGATGAGATCCTAGAGGATAACACCTTCAAACTAAAAGACTTGTAAGGAGCAGATCTTTCATTACCAACCAATGGGCAATACCTAAATCACTATTTATATGATACCCCATGTAGAGTCTTCATGGAATGGACTAGAAGACTAGTTAGAGTTAGTATACATGATTTGTTTCTTTCATGTTTATTTCCCTCCTATCCCTTGGTTGTGCATAGTGTTTGTATATATTTGTTTTCTTATTTACATTGTGTTTTTTTTTTTGATTTTTATGATTTATTTCTTACTTTAAATAAGTCCTTTTGGATAGTTCTTATCTAAAAATAAATTTAGATGATCAAAAGGAATTGCATAATTTATGAATGTAGGTATGTTTTCTTAGCATTGGTTGATCATGGATTATTGGAACATGAGATTAATATTATAGTTTGGAGAAACTAGTAATGACTAATGGTTAGAATAATTTTTCCTTGGGATTTTTTATAATTTTTCTAATCTAATCTTGGTTCTAAGAAGGATTATAAATGTAGGGTGAAAGCTTGAATTATTAGGATATAGTCATGTTTGCACTTAATAAATATTATTGCCTAGGACAAGGCTACAACCAAGGATGATTTTCTAAAGATCAAATGCTTTACCAAATCCCTAAAACTAGATAACTTGGTTCCCAACCTTTTCTATAAAGTTAAAATGATATAAAATTTTAAAAAAATTAGAGATTATTGCTAAATCAAAGAACTTTCTAGGCCAATGTGATTCTGGTAACCTCCATCAGGTCTATGGACACTTGGATGGTAGTGGAGTAAGGCCTAAAGTGGATCCAAAGGAATCTATATCAAGGATATGGATGTATAGCTGGTATTAGATCAATGCCCAAGCCTTCCTTGAGATAAAGCATGGTTCTTAATGAATAGCCAAACATGCTAAAAGTTAGTTTTAATGACTTAAGTCCTACAATTTGGATGTTGTTTCCCAAAATCCCATAAGAAATAGTAAGCAAAATTAAATCATACACACAACATGACTGATTTTTGATGTTCAATCCTAATTATGCATGTGTAATACTAGTTTCAACCATGAATTTATCTTAACAATGATACTTGATCAAGTGGAATGAATAAACTACTTATTAGTCTAAACTAGAGTCTCTAAATTCTAACATATAGCTATATTTCTCCCAAAATCCACCATTTATTGAGGTCAACATTCACCCATTTCTAAAAATGGAGACCCTTGTTTTAAATTTGTAAAATTTGGGTTAATAATTGAAAAACCACATGATAAGAGTACCACTATCATGATTGCACATGGTCTTTATTTGAAGATCATTCACACTTGATTTGGTTGGCATATATGTTCATAATTTTGATTTAATATTACCTAAAGTTGCTAACATTAAATATTCATGTTTTAGGTTATATCTCCCATGGAGTCCATTTATAATGTGTAATGCCTAGGTTTCATTATTTTTTTATATCAATTTGGCCTTGTACTAGCCCTTGCTGTATTGAAAATCAAATTGAAATCATCTTGGAACCCTCATCAAAATTACTTAAACTCAAGTCCCTTTGAATCAAATCCAAATTTAGTGGGAATAATTTACATGGGAATGATTGATCATGCCATGGACTTAATTCAATTTCTATCCCAAGGTTTATCTATGTTTATTAACACAACAAAACCTTAGTCTAATTTTTTTATGTTTGTTTCCTTTATGTCTCAAGCCCCCCTTGGTCCCTTTTATTTCCATATGGTCTAACGAACCACTAGGTCCTTCTATTTTGTCTTAGACTTTAGCTAAATTCCATGTCATAAGACTTTATACCATGTCTTTTATTATGTGTGGGGTCCCCTTTGTCATGCTTAAAACTTAGCTTAAAACTTTTATCATAAGGTCCTACCCATGTTTATTAACATTAAATAAAACTAGAATAAAAAAATATTTATGTTAAGTTCTTTATTTTCATGAGCCTAAGTTAAATATCATTTTCATCTATAGGATCAATGGTCCACATTTGCTCAAGTGATCTAGATTTAATAGTGCAAGATTAAAGATAAATACCTAGCCATAAGATAAAGTTCAAACATCTTTAAAAAATTAATGGTACACATTTGCTCAGGTAGTATTTATCTAATGGTATGTATTGAGTTAAGAATTTAACAAATACCCAAGAAAAGTGAGAGGGTCATGAGTTTCATAATCTCATCCAAAAAACACTTAACAACTAATGGTGTCCAACCGTACATATCAAGATACAAAAAAGCACATTTTTTTAGGTGAAGATGGTCAATAGTGCATAACAAACATTAAAAATTCAAGAATGTTGAGGATGAATGTGGAGGTGATAAGTGGCACAAGTGCATATCATGAATTAAAGTTCTAGCATCTTCCAAATATCTATGGTATGTATATGAGCATACACAATAAAATCAATGTTCTATGTAGTAGGAGGCATAATTAGGTAGATCAATATTGATGAAGTGTGACTAATCCATGTAAATAAAATCAATGGTGTGAGATTAATGTTGATATTTCATGTGGAAGTCATAAGTGTCATAACTATGGAGAATATAGCAAGAAACAAGTACCATTCAAGTTATCAAATCAAGATCAACAAAATTCATTGATTCAAGCAAAGAGAATCCAATCGTGTGAGATCAAGGAGGAATTTTTAAAATAAAAAGGTCAATTTTTAAATATTAACTAGCTGAATTCTACAAAAATGGCACAGGGATACCATAGTGATGCCACATTACATCCACATAAGTATAATATGGAAAGTTAAATGTTTTTAAGATTAGGAAACGAAAGGGTATAAGTATGTAATCCAATTGGGATATAAGTCACAAATATTGCATAAGTTCAAATAGCTTCAACCATTAAAAAAATGTAAAAACATTTAAGAAATCCCTAACAAGTACATAAACCTTTATTCAACCTTATGTTCATCATAATCAAGCCAAGTAAGTTGATTTATCACTTTTAAAAAGATAATTTGATGTATAATTAAACTACAAACCATTAGAAAACATTCTAGAGAGTCCCACAACCATGGTAGCCCAAAAGGGTGTTTCAAAAGAATATGTGGTGCTCTATCTAAATTCATATATAAAAGGGAAGTTTTTCAAAGACATACAATTTTATGCTATAACTCTAAATTATGGGGAATAATAATTGGTCAAGATTATTTTGGACCATTGAGAACTAGTAGCCCATTATAAGATAAGAACATGTTTGCAAGGAGGCTCTACTACAATGATCAAGGGAATCTTGAAATATAAAAAAAATTGAAAGAGAAATCCATCTTGTCAATCCAATAATAAATATTAAAGCTATATGAGGATGATAACTCTAGTTTATATTTGCAAAAAATTAACATAGAAAAAATAGCCTAAAACTAGATTATCAAGAATAAAGTAAACATTATATATTATTCACACTGTATATTATACTTGGCCATATAAACAAACTATATAATGGATATTATATATAAAAAGGAATAGGAAAAGAAACTTTCCAAAGAATAGGAAGGAAAAATAAAAATTTACCTGTTAATGGACTCACTAGTATAGCAAACTATCTACTTAGGAAATATAATAACTAGGATTTTTCACCATACAGTAAATAATAAATCAATGTAAATACTAGATTTCCTAATATTCCCCTCCTCCATTATTTTTACATGCTAAAATATATCTCATTCTTTGATTATAGCATGCCACCTTTATGTGCTCATGATATTCTCTACATACATGTTCCATCGCACATCTCTTCCTTCACACTCATCTACAATTGGTTTTCTAGGTTCACCAATAACCTTATAAAATTGTTTTCATAGGTTCACCAATAACCTTACAAAATGGTTTTCTTAGGTTCACCACAAAATTTAAAAAGTGGTTTTCTCATGTTCACCACTAACCTTACAAAATTGTTTTCATAGGTTTACTGTTAACCTTTCATCATGATTGATACAATGTTTTTTTAGATCATCATTATCCATTGTAAACATACAAAAGGTGTTACATGGGAATAAAATTCACAAGTGAATAGGTACAATTTTTCTTATTTTTCACACATGATGAAAAATTAATGTAAATACCACACCATACTAAAAAAACTAAAATCCACACAACATAAAGTAACACACCATAAAAAATGCCACCAAAACATTTTGGGCCCCATCATTGGTGACTGACAAGAGGATCTATAAACTTCCTTCCTTTGTGTATCCTCTAACCTCTAGTAGAAGAATTAACTTACTCAGGAGCTGGAAAAACCAATGACAACCTTGGTGCCTTCAAAAATGGCATGTTTAGCAAGTTCTCATGGCAAAATACAATGTAAAACTATCTATATTTCCTTAGATCTAATAATTGAATTTTTGTTTTGAATAACGATCTTGTATTCTTCTTGAGATAATTTCTCAAAGATATTGTTAATGAAGGAGTTCATTATATGCATATGTTTGCTAGAAATATCAACATATAGGTTCACCTTCTTTAGTACCCTAATTATGTAGATTTTAAAGTTATTTTTATTTCATTCTACCTTCTTATTTTTTTTCTCTTTTAGTGATTGTAATCTATCTCTTTCATAATTTAGGTAAACTAATGATGTCATCTTATACCGATAATGCATCTGTATAAACAATATGAAATTTTTCCTAGTAATCACATAAACAAGACCCTAATATTCACCTAAATAAGACTCAATAACAAGACATTATTTTATTTTTGATATAAATAATATTATTAAACCAAATAATACTATGGACCCAAATACATACAAACTCTAAGAAAATTGACAATTTGAAATACTTATAGCTAAACTAAAAAGTAATATTTAATTACTTTCTTTAAAAAATAACTCAACATTTCCTATAATAAAAAGACCATTATATCAATAATACTAACTCTAAACTTTACAAACTCAAACTCATAATAACAAATATTTATACTATATTAAAATTAACTATATAAAGATTGTCCTGTAAATAAAATAATTAGACACGATTTGACAATCTTATAAATATGAGAAACTACTATAAAGAGGTTTTTATGAGCTGCTTAACTTGTGAATGTTTCAAAAATCTAAAACTAAATTGAATGTTGCTATAAGTCAAAAATATGCACTAATTACATTTAAAGGATCTGTACTTCATGCTTGGCCATTGACTTGTGAATTGGGGTGAGTCTGTTAAAAATGTGGGGAGAGGGTCATCTAGATTGAATGTAAATCAACCAAGCTTAATTTGAATACTATAATTGGTTCCAACGTAAATGCAGGAGGACCATATTATAAATATGATACTTATTCAAATTTAAATGTGGCAAGGAAAATTTTTATTATATCTTTAAACATTTCTCAAACACCATCAATGATTTTTTCACATAATCCACCATTCCAACTCAGAGTCATCTGATTCGTTGCTGTGATTTTCCCTCTCATCTCCATATTCAAATTTTCCTCTCGATGCTCTACATCTGGCATTCTGCAACTTAGAGTCAACTGATCAGTCGCTTCCATTTTCAAATTCCCCTTCTGTCGCTCTACGTTCACATTCTGTTGCATGTTATGTTGTTTTTAGCCTAAAGTAAGTTTTAAAAACAATCTACATGTATTTAAAATGACCAGAGATTCTAAATCTTGATCACTGCTTCTTTACTATTAATGAGAAATTAATGATTTAAATCACATATTGAGACTATTAATAAAAATCATTTGTGATATGTAAAATTAAAAGCCCTAGTATGAGAATGTGGAATATGAATGGAGAAATACTAGGCTCACATTAGGAATATAGATGTACAAAATAAAACATGACAATTTGAATTATAAATAAGAGATCATAACTAATCTAGATCCAAATTAATTTCTAATGAATAGGAAAGACAAATAACAATTCACTCATTAATGGACTCATGGGTATAACAAACTACCTACTTACTTAGGAAATACAACTAGGATAATTTACCATATGATAAATAATCAATCAATGTTAATACTATATTTTCTAATAGAAAACACCATGATTGACTTATTCAATCCCTTAAAATCATTCAGAACTAAACAAGAGGTAATAAGTGAACAAAATTCCATGACTAAAGACCAAGTTGGCTAATGGCAAGATTCACACCATCAAGTGAAAGACTTGGTCAAAGCTTGACAAAAAATCAAGTCCCTGAATTAAGGACATTAAGACTAGCCTACCTAAATATGGCTATGGCTATATTGGTGGACAAAATCAAATCCCTAAGTAGTTGGTATAAGTATATGGAGGTTATTTCCAGGGACCTCAAATAGTGGGAAGATAAGATGTGATTAGATAGCTTAATCAAGTAGCCCACCTCACTAAGTCCTTCAATCCTTATCATTGATGAGGAGTTTAGGTATATAACTTCTCAATTCATGTAGGAGGTGAGGAACCAAGGTCAAGGGAAGAGAGAAACTTATGATAATAATATCATAAGCTTGTTTTTGTCATCTAAGGATAAGATAATATATGTTAGGAGCATCAAGGAGGCCTTAAAAAGAGCTGAAAAGGATCTCAATAACCTAGAAAATCAAGAAGAAAAGCTATTCATGAGACCCATTGTTGACATCCATCTGATCAATGAGAAATATTATAGATTTAAGATCTTATAAGGAATCTATAAGCATGTAGTAACACCAAGGTCCCAAAGTTAGTTGAATTAGAAATACCTTTTGTAACTATAATTATATGATATTTTAAAAAAAGGAATATTCCTTTGTAAAGGCATGCGCATTTAGGAAACACATGACCTATAGGTTAGTATATTATAAAAGGTCATTTACTTAAGAATGTAATAGAAAGGAAAACTATCCTAAACATATGTAAAAATATAATTTGACATTACTGACTAACATAACTCATGAATGTTTTATATATAGAGGTATTGGAAATTGTATAAGGAGAGAGTTTTTCGAGCCAAAAAACTATTTGTAACATTTGAGCAAATTAATATAAGTAAATAATTCTACAAATTTTGTCTATATTTACTTGTGTGAATTATTATCATGGTTTCTTGCTCATTTTTTTAATCTTATCTTCAGATTTGAATGGTTCTTGTGAATTCTACATGTGCATCTTTAAATGCATAGTTTCTAATTTGAGCTAATGCTAGATTAGTTGAATGTTCTTAGGTTTACTTTACTTTTTTTTCTCTTCTTGAATTTAGGCTAATGCTATTTTATTTCAAGGGTAAGATTCTTAAATTAAATCT
Organism: Torreya grandis; assembly: GCA_037957365.1. Classification (NCBI taxonomy): domain Eukaryota; kingdom Viridiplantae; phylum Streptophyta; class Pinopsida; order Cupressales; family Taxaceae; genus Torreya; species Torreya grandis. Next base: position 268,148 of record JARHVA010002323.1, read on the forward strand.
TTTTGTTTTTTGCATATTTTCTTACTTTCCTCAAATGTTTGCCTAATGTGTGGTAGGATTTGAGCTTATACTACTTCATTATGCACATTGGTTAAATTCATGTTTAAATGAAATTGGAACTTTGTCATAATGTTTTAATCAAATATCAACAACACTTCTCTTTTCTACCCTGACCTTCCTTTTGCTCATTTTTATCAACTCACCTTAGATTAGCTTCATTGTGAACACTCATCTTAGTTTAGATTTAGTCTACTTGTGTTTTGAGCATAATTCACTTCGAATAGCATAAATTGTCTTCAAAATCAAATATCAACTATCAATCCATGGTGGCTCCCAACCATCAACTAATATAAATTTATGAAATATTCAACCTCTTTTATCTCTTTTCCTTGAAGGATAACAAGATTATCACAACCAGTAACTCATGCAATGGAATCTTTAAATCCATAAATGATAAGTCTTTCTTAAACACTATATGAACTTGTTGTTACATTTAGGTGAATTAACAATAATGTAAACCAATTTAATTAGAAACACATATAACATATTATATTTTAATTATAGCCTCAATATCTATTAATAATATTATTTAAATAACCTAGTCAAGAATAAAAGAAGACTAAAACTGACAAACTATTTCTAATACAATTTACAATGTCAATTATTATGAATGCTATTCAGTTATAGTCCAAACATAGGACTAAAATTATTAATAAACAACCACTAAACAATTACCTAACTCGTAAATGATTCATATAAACCTTATATAGTCTAATAAATGTAACAAACATATTTAATAGTAAACAAATGAATTCCTAGGTGAGTAGATGAAATATCTCAAGGCCAAACCAAATTTTAGCCAATCATATTGATTATAATTACATTACCTTTCCATAGAATATGTTAAAAATACAAATAAAAAATTCAACATAAAAATGTCATTTAATAATGAATAATTCAATATCCAAACAGAATAACTAAACAAAGCTTACACAACTAGTTACTAAATTTATCAACACAATCATCTATAGGTCCATATTTAGTGGCATGACTCAGAAGCTATTATTCTATTAATATCAACTAGATAATAATAATTATAAAATACATATAATTTCCAAACTCTATGAATTAATACAAAATATAATAAATAAAAACCATTCAAATAATAATCTAGTTTGGTATCCCTCCAAAATGTTTTAAGATTACAAAATCAACTAAAAATAAAGAAAATACAATCATTTCCATTTTATAAATTGTGTAACTAAATAAATTGGTAAAATTAATAGAATACATGTAGAGTTGTGAAGCAACCAAAATAATCCTTTTCAAATATATTTACAAATGCATGTTGCAGTAAATAAAGTGTACACTCACATCTGAGCATGAATCACAATTTCAACTTCAATAGTCATTTCCTCACTATTTTTATCTTGATAAGCTTTATAATACATGCTTAGGTGAATCAAAAAATCATATATAATTCCAAATCCCATTAGATTAGTCTAATGAGAACTCCATAAGTGGCCCTAACTACCCCAAACCATAAGTTTAATGAATGAGTCTAGCTTGCAGGGGATTGGTTTAAATTTAAGTGTTTCTAAACGACACACAAGACCCAAAAATCAAACAAAGCATAACCAACAACATAAAATCACCATTATATGTGTTAATACTATAATTATTAGTTTCAATGTAGGATAAAAAACATATAGTCCAAGAACACTTAGTATTTACATCACAATCATGGGTTTAAAAAAAATTATAAACCCCCAAAAATTAAATTACCAACCACATTATTGACATAACCTAATGCCATAAACAAAAAAATTATAAAAAAAAAGTAAATTAATAAC